>JADHZB010002056.1:3938-16941 GCA_015657535.1 Nephromyces sp. MM_2019 | reverse complement strand
AGAAGAGAGAGAAGAGAGAGAAGAGAGAGAAGAGAGAGAAGAGAGAGAAGAAGAGAGAAGAGAGAGAAGATAAGGATAAAGAAGAGGAAGAAGTAAAAGCATCCCATAAGATCGTCTGTTTTATCCTCTTCGTTCGAGTGGTTAAGCGAAGAAAAGCAGAAAACTCGAATTTAAGAGAAAAAAAAGAAAAACAACACACTAAGATGTATGCAACCACAAGCTGTCGTACAGCAAAACAAACACGGAATATACAAACACACGCAGTAAAACACAGGTACTCACATAAGGTCACACAAGCACACAAATACATACTGAAGTAACATGCATACGAACCTCTCGTATCTTCTGCTTTCCACGCTGTAGTTGTTTATTTCTGGAAACTTCATCGAATGGATTGACGGATAAGTCTACACACACACACACATTGCAGACTCAATATAAGGAAGCAGAAGAAAATGCACCGAAGCATGTAGTACGAACACTGCCTGCAGCTATAACTTGAGGGTGCAATATTGCGTATACAAGAAATCTTTAAATGAATGTGAAACGAGATCACACACACGCACCTATGAGATGCGTACATACACCTAGCTAGATATGATTTCACACACAGTATAATATTCGTTGCTTATACAAGGATAAAGGATGCTCACATAATGAAATCCTACAAACTCATTACAACAAAGCACTGAAATCCCTAGCTGTGTGTGTGTATGCCTGTTGGGGATAGTACAGTTGTGGTGTGAGCGTGTATGTGTGATTGTGCGTGCAGCAGTGCGTGTGTTATGGGGTTTCTAACAGTGTGTGCGTCGGAGTGTGTGAGTGTGTTGCAGGGCTTCTAGCAGCAAATGTGGCAACGTGTTAAAGGGCGTTCCAACGAACTTACAATAGCGTGAACGTCTGTGTGTCTGACGCTGTGTGTGAACACCAAAGAAAAGCTACCGCCTAGCTTAATGCCTAGTTTTCCAGCCTCTTATAAACCAAGATGGTGGCATCCTCAGTGTATATACACCGCCAAGACCGATATCAAGCACACACATAACTAGAACTATTCCCACTGTATATACACCTCTAACCTGCTCCAGGTTTCACTTCTATCAATACATTCGCCAGTTTATCTTCGTTTTTCTTAACACTGTTATGACCCCATCGAGGAACCCAATCCTTCTTTAGCTCATCCCATACAATACGGCTTCGCTTGCGACTCTGTATACCCTTCATCTCTGCGAATATACAATGAAACGCACAGTGTGTGCGGGGGAAAAACTCTAGGTAAAGCGATGGGTGTGCGTACATGTGTGTGTGAGCCTGTGTATGTGTGTGCGTGTGAGTGTCGGTGTTTGTCTGCTTATGTATCAGTGTCGGTGTTTGTCTGTGTGCGTGAGTGTGGGTGTCTGCATGTCTGTCTGAATCTGCCTGATGTGTGTGTGCCTGCATTCGCCTGATTTTTGCACCTGCCTGCTTTGTGTGCCCGACATGTATGCCGAACGATTCTTCATCCACTTATTGTGCATCTGCGTGTGCACCTTTCCCTTTCCCTGTAAAAAAATCTCTATAAACCCCAAATTTCTCCACATACACACAGCTGCTCCTTTCAGTGTACATACACCTCTGAAGCTCAGCTTTTCACCTGCAAACTTCTGCCATCGAGTTTTTGACTTCTCTGGAGGGATGGGATTCTTCCTAGGCAGTAAAAAGGTGGGAGTCAAAGGCAGCTGAGCAAATGTACCATCAGCAGAGGTTTTCATCGGTAGTTCGACGATTTTCTCTATAAAAATTTGAGCATTTTCTCGAGAAGCTGCAGTTAAGCTGTAAATCAGAAGAAGAGGATAATTTGAAGCATTTTTCGCTTGATTTGGAGAAAAATCGCTAAAAAAACATGAAAAAAGTATGTTTTCGGCGGTTTTTGCGTGTGAAAACCGCGATTTTTAGACGAAATTTCATCTTCTCGATGAGAAGGAGGAACGTCCGGGGTGTGCGGAAAATGCGAGGGGGGGGAGCTTGAAAAGCTTTAAGAGAGGGAGTGGGGGGGGGGTTGGAATACACACTGGTGGTGGGATGGAAGGGGGTGGCATACAAATACCCACCCGTAGGATGAAGACTATTTGGTAAGTACTAACACACACACATTTAGGATGAAGACAATTTGCTACCACTAAATAAGCACTTATAAAAAAAAGTGCTTGCGCAGCACATAAAGCTTCCGTGCATACTCCAAATTCATACACACGCACACTGATGCTTACTCATCTGCAGCGGTATATCCTGAGACATCAAAACCCACCAAATGATGAAGACAGAAGTTGAGTTTGCTACCTTGAACGCTGAAGCTGCAATCGTTTAGAAAATAGAAGCAACACACAGTGTAGGCACACTTGGAAAGAAGACTAGAGGAAACTCACAAAATAGTGCCTGGTGTGACGGCAGCAGAGAAAAACATCAACACACATGAACACACACACACACACACACACACATACATACACACACAAGAGTGTGCCAGAAAGTGTTACTTCTATCCAAAAATTAGAGGCAAACGCCACTTCGTAAACATCAGTTTGAGTGTACATATACTTAAGGGTGTAAAAATACACACCTGCATATGTTTAAGCAGCTATACACACACACATAATATATCTACCTATCTAATCAAAACCTGAGACACATACACAGCATACATCCAATCAAAGCTCCAGACACAACAACATATACATCCAATCTAACTCAAGACACCAAATCATAGACCCCCCCCCCACACACACGCATGCTTACCTGCTATTCACGCCCGCTTCATTCTCCACAGACAACACACTATCCATCATTAGAATCTACTTGTGTAATTTCTCTCTCTCGTGTGTCCTTTTTTTGTTTCAGTATCGCTCATGGACTGAGACGTTTCACCCAATCACCCCGAAAGCAGCTCTATAAAGCGAAAAAGTACAGCATTTGTCGATTGTAAGCCTTACAGAAAGCTCATTTTTACGACGCAACACCATGTAGACGTAATATTTACAGTTGTACACACACACACAAAAGCGCTAAATACAGACACCTCCACAAGCTGGGGATAGTACGAACAATATAATCTTCACAAAAATCGCACTCAGGCTTCCATACACACTTATGCTGATCTGCAATACCTCTTGTTACACACACATTGATTTTCACGCACACGCATTTCGTTATACGCACAGATGATATTCACACACACATATCAGCTTGAAACACACTTCATCTTCACAAACACTTTATCTTCACACACATGCATCGTCTTTACACACTCATTTCTTCACATACATACTTCATCTTCACACACATTATCTCCTGAAGAAATTTCAACTACCCACATACCAACTTCTGAAGATGCGATTTCTTCAATTCACCCGCCGTTTCATCAATTCTTCCGCTAACTTCGCCACAAAAGCGAGCAGATACCCTCAAAGTAATGAAATCTGAGCAGCAAAACATCTAAATAATCAACTAAATTCCTTCATGAAGATGTGAGTATACATAAACCCTCCGTTAAATAAGCGAGAGAGGGTTCTTTGAATAAACAAAAGAAAAGAAGAAGGAGCATGAAATGGCCGTTTATGGTATGTTAGCTTTGGGATAATATCAGTGTGTGTGTGTTGTGCGTCTGTGGTGTCTGTATATGTTGTGTGCGTGTGAATCTTACCCAGATGACATGACGGACTGCTTCTTCCACCTAATGCGATGAAGAAGATGCTCAATAAACGTAAAAGTCTTTGAAATAGGCGAAAACCTCAAATTTATGAAACGCTGCTTTACGTTTTGGTGAAGTTTATCGAGGATGAAGCAGCAAGAAGAAGATGACAATAAGGAAGAAGAAGAAGAAGAAGAAGATGTAAGTAACGCCTTTCTTTCCCTATCCCAGAGAGCGCACAATGAAAACCAACTCTTTGAGCCGAAATGACGAAGAAGCAGCAAATCTATTAGTCTATAGGGTGTGTGTGTGTGTGGGTGGGTGTATGTGTGTATCTGTGCGTGTGTGCTTGTGTGCGTGTATCTGTGTGTGTGTTGGTGTGTGTGTTGGTGTGTGTGCGCTTTTGTGTGGGTGTCTGTCTGTGCGTGTTCATGTGCATGTGCGTGTGTGGATGTGTGTACGCTTCTTTTGTATGCGCTTGTGTGTGCGTGAGGTTCTCTATGCATATATAGGGTGCTTTTCTGCTTGCAAGGGTATGTGTAGCTCAGACTATATGTGTGTGTGTTGGCGAGTGTGCGTATGTTGGGTTATGACCCAGAAGGTGTCTTAGGCTTTGTATTCCTTGAAGGCGTTCGATTGCTCAGCTGTGTGCACCAGTGTGTGCTTAGGTGTGTGTGGGCCTCCGAGGGGGGAGCAAATATGTGTGAACTCTTAGACACGGAAGCACAAGAGATACCCTTGTATGCACACAGCAGCTGAGAGACTTCAGAGTTCAAACGTCCGTCTTAAATACACAAACATACACAGACGCATAACATACACACAGAAGGCACCGAGAATGTCTAAATTGCAGACTCTTATCGTTAGGCTTATGTTGAACAAGCCAACATAAATGATATAAGCAGAAAAAGATGCATACACACACATCTTTGCACACACCATTTTCACACACATGTTTGCACACACATCGAGGCATCTGCAAGTTCACATGCACCATGCCTTACATCATTGAGTGACTGCACACTGGTCTCCTTCACCATCCCTTCTACTGCCTATACGGCTGAGTTTGAATCGCAGTAGCTTTGAGCTACACTATTGCTGGCGTGTGTGTGTGTGCACCCTTGAAAAGTCTTGTATTATATCGTAAAGGTACAAGCACTTGTGGTTGTCACACACACATACAGACCTCCATTATACTGAAAGCTCCTTAACTGCTTACCACTCACCTATCTTGAACACACACACACTCAATGATAAGCTCCTCAAAATAGCTCTCACTCAGTTGCTAGCCAGCAGTCTAACAGTTTCGTATTTATACGCAGAAGTTGCTGCAACGTGTGCGTGTGTGTGTGTTGTGAGATTTAGTGCATAGAGGTGCGTGTGTGATGTTAGATCTAGTGTATAGAGGTGCTTGTGTTGTGAGATCTAGTGCATGGAAGCGTGTGTTTCGTGAGATCTAGTGCATGGAAGCGGGTGTGTCGTGATATCTAGTGCATAGAGGTGTGTGCTGTGGGCTGTGGTATACAGAGGTGTGTGTGTCATCATTTCATTATATTGAGATGCGTGTGCTATCACTATTGTAGAGCTATAGAGGCTTGTAAATCACATAGGAAACGCGTAGCTTTCGCTAGCTTGATATGCTCCACACACACACGGCAGGCATAGCCTAATGAGCCGTTAACTACGAGGCAGCAACTAGCTAAAGCCACACACACACGTGTGTTGCTAATAGAATAAGTGTGTGTGCAGCTTATAACTAGCCATTTGATTCTCCTGCTGAAGCTCCTTGCCTGTTATCCTCTTCAATACTTCTAAGCGTTTTACCTTAATTGCTGCACATCCTTTATAGAATGGATACGTTCGCACACACACACACAACCTAATGGTCTAGATTGTAATGCCACACAGGCATACAGCGACTTATCGCCTACTCAACACCTAGCCACACACCAGGGTATCTAGCAGTAGCCTCCGATATTCTTTCCTTTAATAATTATCCAAGTAATTCGCACACACACTTGCTCATCTAAGCATATACACGCACACACTAGCCAAAATAGCCCATCAAAGACACACATACACCCCACCAAACACAAATGTACACAAAATAACTCGCCCCACACATACACGCACACACCAATCCACCCCACACAAACGCTAACTCACCCCACACACACAAGCACACAAGCACTAGCTAACGCCACACATACACGCTAACCTACCTCACACACACACACGCACACATCAACCCACCCCACAGACCAGCTGACCCCACCTACTTATCATTATGCTTTCCTTATTAAACCCCAACTCCCCCACAAATCTGCATGTAATCTCTGTTTCTTACACCCCCAAAATTTTCAAGGTGAGCTTACGTAAAGAAGAGGAAAAAAAAGAGGGAGAAGAATGGGACGAAAAAGAGGAAACTAAAGGCTTAAATAACAGTAAAAAGATGTTTAAAAAGCGCTAAAAATGAAATGATCTTCTTCATGAGAATTTGGAAGCAGCGGGATGAAACTATGCAGATAAGGGAGATGAAGAGGGAATTTACGGAAAAAAATGAAGATGAGGAAGCAGTAGATATGGAGGGAAAAGGAGGAAAATATAAAGGCAATTAGATGAAATGAGTATATGAAGAAGCTGCGAAGCAGTGGAGGAGGATAGTAACATGGAGATGTGCCCTTGTAGCGGGTATATAACAGCATTTGTGTGTGCGAACTATGTCAAATATAAGGATGCGTGTACGTGTTGGGGTATGTGGGGGTGTGCGGGGGGGGTGCGGGGGGAAATGTGGGGGTTTGTTGTGCGTCTATTGGCATATGTTTGCGCCTCTGTAAATCTGTCTGTTAGCGTGGGTAATGGAATGTGTGTGTGTGTATTGGAATGTGTGTGTGTGTATTGGAATGTGTGTGTGGGGGTATATGAACGCGTGTGTGGGTGCGTACTGTAGTGTGTGTAGGTGCGTATTCGAAAATGTGTGTATGTCTGCATATCTTTCTATTGGAATGCGTGGGTGTCAGTTTGTGTTTGAATGCAGTAACACACACGTATTCTGGTTGAGAGAATGCGAATGAGAAACCCTCATTTCATCAATTTGTGTGTGTTTTGCTTTTTGCTGTGTGGCAACGCCTTCACGCAGAAGAGGGCAAATAAATCAGCTCGCTGCTTTTCATGCGGTAGTTGGCAAAATCACAAGTGAAACAGTGTGTGTGTACACTGTTGTGTGTGTGTGCTCCTTTGTGTGTGTGTGTGCTCCTTTGTGTGTGTGTGTGCTGCTGTGTGTGTGTGCTCCTTTGTGTGTGTGTGTGCTCCTTTGTGTGTGTGTGTGCTGCTGTGTGTGTGTGCTCCTTTGTGTGTGTGTGTGCCGTTGTGTGTATCAGTGCATGTGTATCTGTGTGTGTGTCAGTGTGCATATAACTGCAATCACTTTCCCCCCCCTGTACTACTACCTCAGCCTCTCTCCATTTACAAAGTGTGTGTATGTGAACTAGTGTGCTAATGCTTTCTTGTAGTATTTTTCGCCAGCTATTATATAGCTGTTAGAAATTGACTGCTTCTTTGCGTTTTTCGCGAAATCTCACTATTTTGTACGGATTTTTGACAGATCTACTGTTTCATCTACTGGAGAATCCAAAAATCTCATAAAAATAATTTCTTAAGCGAATAAAACTCACTAAGATGAACAAAAATGATAACAAGGTAACAAAAGTGGAGAAAAGGCAAGGAAGAAGAGGAAAAAACAGCAAAATGGCTTTTTCTGTGGAATTTTTGCAGAAAAATTGACTATTTTTGAAATTCTTCCTCATGGAATCTTCAAATTTGCATTTTTTTCAAAAAAAAAGTAGATTTCTACTCGAATCGACGGGTGATGTACCTAAATCCGGGAGAATCAAGTATTTTTGTTGAAAATGCTGTAGCCGCTGGTATTTTATTCGTTCGTACCTGCTATAAAACCCAAAGTTGTGAAGGAGGAAGCGGTAAAAAAAATTGAAAATTAGCGAAAATAAGCGAAAATCATCGAAGAAGGTAGAAAATCAAAAATTCCAATAAAATGAGAGCAACGCAAGTTAAATGGTTCAGATATTAGCCAGCGGAGATTTCAAAGGGTAACACACACACAAACACAGACCTGCACACGCACACACAGATTGGCACGCACACACCGATATAGACACAGACCTGCGCACATAACACATTCACAGCTTGTAAACATACCAGCAACGCACATAGAGAAGTATGTGCAACCAGCTGACCATATCAGGATGAGGGAGTGCTAAGCTCAATAGTAGAGAAGTGTGTGCGCACACATACACTAATGGGTGAAGATACAGATACTCCTCCTCTACAATGTTCATTCCTTCTCAGCTACAGGAAAGCACACTTCATACACACGCTCATAACTTGTTGATGACATACGCAGACACACTCACGTACAGTGTATCATTCACACGCGCGCATGCACTGTCTACTATTCACACACTTGTGCCGTACCTGATATGCGCACACACACTCAGGCACCGTGTATTATGCACACAGACTCATGCACTATTATAAAAACTATGCACTGTTTATTATACGCACGCACGCACTCACTGTCTATGAAATACAAACATTTGTAAACCTTCTCTTACGTAGATCTACTCATCCCGTGCCCGATACGCACACACGCACTCGTGCCTTGCCGAATACACACACAGATGCACCTGAGAGATTTTCCACCTTGTGCGTGTGAGTTTCACACACATGGACGTTACACCAAAACATATAGGCTTCGGTATACTAATGCTTTTCTGTGCACACCGGACAATCCCGCAATTGCACCCCCTCATGGCTCATGTGCTTCGTGCTTCCGTAAATACTGCTATCCTCACACACACTACCATTCCTCCTCCACCACCTTCACATGCACTACCTCCCTTACACAGTCTACCACTCCCCCACCACCACCTTAACACACACTACCACTCTCGCTAACACTACCTCCCTTGCACACACTTCCCTTTCTCTCCCTCCCACACACCGCAGCTTTTCAATCGCCACTCACACCACATTGCCCGTTCCCCCACCACACACATCCATTTGTCCCCCCCCTTCAGCACCAAACCCCCCTTCCCTATCGGACACCGCACCTCCAAGCTGCCAATCCCTTACTGTGCAGGCACACACAGCCAACACCACCCATCACACTCATATAAAGGCCTACCAGCTATCCCGTACCACAACCATCCCTCCCCTACCGTACCCCTGGCCTCACACACACCAACGGAAACCCCCCAGCGGGAGTCATAACACAGACACACACAAACACCCGCAAAAAAACACGCCAAACCAGGTGCCCCCCCCTACCGCCTCCCCCTGAATATATTATATAAAACAACCCCCCCCCTCTTTCCTCCTCTTTGACAGGCTCCACCCTCAAAATAAATATATTGGAGAATCTCACCATCAGCAATGGTTTGTGTGTTGTGGAAATGACGATGTATTAATGAGAAAACTCGGTATTCTGAGTGTATTTGTGTGTGTGTGATGTTGGATAAGTGTACGCACACTAACGCTGCAAATATTGCATCTCTATGCTTACGCTATTGTGCTATATAGTGTGTGTTGGGGAGAGAATTGTAAAGAAGAGGTGGCAGGAAGTTTGTTGTGTGTAAGGTGTGTGTTTGGTAGTTGTGTGTGGTAGTTTTGTATGTGTGTATGTGTGAGGTGGTTTTGTATTTGTGTGCTGTGGTTTTGTGTGTATGTGTATGGTAGTCTTGCGTGTGTTTATGCGTAGTAGTTTTTTGCGTGTGTGTAGGTAGTTTTGTATGTGTGTGAGTAGTTTTTTGTATGTGTGAGTAGTTTTTTGTGTGTGCGAGTAGTCTTTTGTCTGTGTGTGTAGTTTTGTGTCTGCATATGTAGTTTTGTGTCTGCGCATGTAGTTTTTTGTCTGTGTGTGTGTACTTTTGTAAGCTGTTGTGAATAAAGACACTTTTTTGTGTGTTGCTGGCTTGGTGTGTGTTGATTTTTCTTTTTTCCGGATGATTTCCTTTTTTTTTTGGTGTAACCCTGTGTTTTTGCGAGTTTTTTTCCTTCAGTAAGGAAATTTATGTGTGTGTGAGCTGCTGTGTGTGCTGATATGTGTGTGTGGTGCGTGTGGTTGGTAGAGATTGACGCTTCTCATGAAAAGTGATGAACTCACGTAGAAGTTCATTTTTTAAGAGGGAGAATGTGATGAATTGTAGTGATTTATAGTGCAGATTTTATAGGAAACTTGAATAGCAGGGAAGATCCCTCATATGAGCTAGTGGATGTGTGTGTGTAAACTGATGTATGTGTGTGTTGTGTTCTGATATCTTTGTTGTGTGTTGTCTGTGTGGTATTAGCTTGCGTGTGTTTGGTGTGTGAGCTAGGATGTAAGTGTGTGCGGTGTGAGCTGAAGTGCAGGTTTGTGTGGTGCGTGCTGCTGCGTGTGTGCGATATGAGCTAAAATAAGCCTGTGTAGTGTGTGAGATAAAGTGTAGGTGTGTTTAATTGTGTGGTGTGTGGTGATGTGTGTGTGCAATATGTGCTAAAGTGTGGGTGTTTGGTGCGTGAGATAAAATATAAGTGTGTAAGGGTGCGGTGTATGGTGATGTGTGTGTGCAATATGAGCTAAAGTGTGTGTGTGGTATGAGATAAGATGCGTGTGTGCATGTGGTATGAACTGATAGGTCCTTGTGGTGTGAGCTAATGTATGTGTGTTAGATGCAAGCCCATTATGTGTGTGCGATATGAGCTAAAGTATGTGTGTGGTGTGAGCTGATATATTGAATCAGTACAAACCTAGTCTTCCAACAAATAAAATGAGCAAGTATATCTTAACGCACACGTTGTGATCGTGGCATTGATCTAGGGCCAGTCTACACACAAGTGCACGCCCTATCATGCACCAGCAGAGCACATTGTTGACACGCGCACTCACGCGCAATAGCACGCACCAAAATTTACGCATCAGCATGCACCAACACACATACAGAAACACACACCCACTCAAGCCTAGACACACACACCCAGATACGAAGTTTTGAGATTTCTTCACTTTTATGAAGCCTCTTTCTTGCCTTTAAATTGCATTTTTCTCCTCGTTGCTCCTTGTGCGTATGTGTGTGTACAGCTCTTTGATTCTATGGAGAGAGGGTTACGTGAGGTATTGCTGAGAATCACAACGAAGAAGAGGGAGGAAAATCTGATCTTTTCTTCTATTCAATTTATAGGCCTCTTTAATGAGGAAGAACATCTATGAAGAGGGTGTTGTGTAACTCTCATTGCCCGTGGCTTGAAAGGGCGTAGCTTTGGAGTTTTAAGCCTTTGGAGGAGGAAATTTCTTGAGGATCGGTAGGTGTGTGTATGCATGATTAGGAGAGTGGATTGGTGTGTATGTGCATATTTTTGTGCATCAGTGCGTGTGTGTGCTTAACCTGTTTTTATCGTTTTTTCTTTCTTGTGTATCTTTCGGGCTACCTATAAGGATGTATATTCTATTTTGTGTGTGTACGTTGCTTTTCTCTCGTGTGTGTGTTGCATATGATGAGGGAATCCGGAAAATTGCGCTTTCTGGAGTGTATATACATTTCATATGAAAGCTTAACCTCTGCAGTGCTTCCTGCTATCTTCTTCCTCTTTTTAACTCATAAAACAGCTTTTTATCAGTTTGAAGAGGCGATAAACTTTTAGTGATACACTTACATACGCACAGTCATGCACTCACGCAGACACGCACTCCTGCACAGCCTCGCTGATCCTCACGCACGTATCTGCACACACACACTAGCACGAAATAGCACCTACAGCTGCATACACAGCTACACACAATACCGGCTACGGCTACGCATACAACCAGGTGGTAACACTACGCACACCAACACACACCCTCACAAACCCACCTACACCCATCCCTATACAGCCACCCAACTAAGCCCACCCCTACCCCCCCCCCACACACACACGCTCTCTTTGCCAGATAAAGTGTGTTAAACACACCTGTGAAGGATTACCCAGGAGGAAGATAAAGTGGAGATGCTATTCAACTAAGATAAGCAGGCAAATCTCACAGAAAACAGCTAAATCACTGATATACGGATTTTTTTAATTGAAAATGCTAGAATAGCATTTTGTCGAGGAGGATGAGACTGTGATTGAAGAGAGAGGAGGATGAGTCTAACACACAGGGTGTGCTTTACATTGAATAGGAAGTTTATATGGTAGGAGCTGCCCATAGTGCCCACACACATTTAGAGAGACGAAAGAGAGATACTGATATACACGCACAGACAGACACACAAGCACACATACAGATCCACAGCGACATATAGGTATACACTGACACACACAGTCAGGCGTACGTAAACACGCAGAACTGCACACACACGAGTACGATTCTTTTACAAGCATCAATTAAGCCTACTTCGATCCCTGTGTGTTGAACAAGAAAGATTTTCCGCCTTACGCATACACAAGGGAGCTCATATAGGAGCACACACAAAGGTGTATCAGCAGGGGTATACGCACACAAGGGTGTAAATAGAAGTGTATGCATGAAGGGGTATGCACAAACAAGGGTATACACGCACAAGGGTATACGCACGCAAGTGTACGTAGACAAGTTATACACACAAGGGTACACAGAGTAGCGCACACAAGGCAACACACACGGAGCAAGACGCACAGACTAAGCTACACACATGTCGTATATATTACCTTCTTCGCGGTGATTGGAGCTGCTCTTCCTGCTGTGTGTGTACTGATTGGGAAACATAAGACTACAAGGATTTGCTCTCTATCGCCGGTAACTTGTGGGTAGATATGTGCGTGTGTGTATAAGACGTATCTCCTGTGGTTATTTATGTGTTTGTTTGTATGTGTGTGTGTTTTTTGTGTGCTCATTTTTGTGTGTGTGCATGTTGTAAGTGCTCATTTTTGTGTGTGTGCATGTTGTAAGTGCTCATTTTTGTGTGTCACATGTGTTTGTTTGTATGTGTGTGTGTTTTTTGTGTGCTCATTTTTGTGTGTCACATGCGTTTGTTTGTATGTGTGTGTGTTTTTTGTGTGCTCATTTTTGTGTGTGTGCATGTTGTGAGTGCTCATTTTTGTGTGTCACATGCGTTTGTTTGTATGTGTGTGTGTTTTTTGTGTGCTCATTTTTGTGTGTGTGCATGTTGTGAGTGCTCATTTTTGTGTGTCACATGTGTTTGTTTGTATGTGTGTGTGTTTTTTGTGTGCTCATTTTTGTGTGTGTGCATGTTGTGAGTGCTCATTTTTGTGCGTCACATGTGTTTGTTTGTATGTGTGTGTGTTTTTTGTGTGCTCATTTTTGTGTGT
>JADHZB010002054.1:3205-13489 GCA_015657535.1 Nephromyces sp. MM_2019 | reverse complement strand
GGTGGACTTGGGGTAAAGCTACCCATCCCTGTCAGGTAGCTTTACCCCAAGTCCACCTGCCGTGAGGGGGTGGTTTTATTAGGTCAGGAATGGGGACGAAAAAATATATGCATTAAAATAAGCGGGCAGCCTTGGGTACGTATCAGCGATCCTACCGGCCTGCCACTGCGACTATGGGAAGAAAGCATTATGGAGGGAGGCTTTTTTATAGCAAAAGAAAGAGCGTGGAAAGTGAACGTGTGTGGGGTTTTTTAGGGAGGAATCTTAGTCTATGTCTGCAGGGTTTAGCGATGGATGAAATGAGGGAATGTTCTCTAGTTTTTTTCGTGAGTAACTTTTGGAAGAATTTGCCTTCATTAGCTTTCTTGATGTAGCGGCATTCATGTGTAAGGGGGTGGGGCTGTGCCTGGGTGTTTGTGGGTTGGCTTGCTCGTGTATGTTTGCACATATATGTGTATATATGCATTTTTTTGTATGCCTATCTGTTTTTGCGTGTATGTGCGCATTTATCTTTATACCCATTAGTTTGTGTATTCGTATAATTAGCTGTACTTATATACGTTTATTGCCATATGTTTATAGTTATTTTTATATTATATTTGTATATTTTTATATTTGTAAGAATTATTGGTAATCGTAAGGCGAATTTTGTATGAAAATTAATTATTGTGTGTCTCACGTGAAACGTGGTTCTCGTATCAGCTTGGGCTAACGATTAACGTCGCCATTAGCAGTTTCAGCGCAGCATAAGGCTTGCACAAAGAGAGAACACTAACAAACGTGGGCTAAACTCCGGATTCAAATCAGTAGCAACTGTAGGAGGACGCTAGTAGCAGTCAGTAGTGATAGCAAGAATACGCCAGTAAAAGTGATGGTAGTAACTTCGTAGAAACTAATAGCGATACAATACTACAAGTGATACTTTTGCAGCAATAAGTTTGCATCCACACAACAGCCGCTACTGCTTGTGGAGGAAGCGAAAAACGGCAATTTTTGTTTGTCTAGCAATACGTCACGAGCAGCGAAAGAGGTATTGCTTTGAGCATTGACAGCAATATTACCAAATTTCCGTCGCGAAAATTTTTGTAATATCGCTGTCAATGCTCAGAAGCGCAAAAAAAGTTTGGTATTTTTTCTGAGGAAGTAGAAAAATCCATTTTATTCACCAAATTACCTCATAAAAATGACTTTTATCGTGCGCTACTGATTGGAGTTTAACTAGTAAATGGAGAGAAGGGTAAAAAAATTATCACTTTGATCTATCAGTTCTTCTAGCGCCTTCATTGATCTTTCACTACTTCTAGAACCTTCATTGATGTTTAGCTTCTTCTAGTGCTTTCATTGATGTGTTAGCATCTTGTAGAACATTCATTGATCTTTCACTCCTTCCGACACTTGCATTCCTTTCTTGATAGCCGTAGGGTATATTCCCGCTTATCAGAGTTATCAAGAAGCTCGCTCCTCCCAGTAACTAACGGTGTTTCTTATGGTGGAACTATGCATTCAAGTTCTCAAATCGAGTATTATTTGTAGAGATACCGCCGCCTTCTCAGGCGTTATAGCTGATTAAAATGAAGAAAGTAGTGTTTTTTTCTTTTTATCAATAGCAGCAGATTTAACAGCCTGCGAAGCACCAATATCACAATGTTTTTCGGGGTCAGATTTATCTCAAAATGTATAAAATAATGCTTTTTTTGCGTGGTTGACCAGAGTCCTATATATCCTCCTGCAATACACTTGTCGAGGTTACTAGTCTCGGTGCTGGAATCTTTGATTTACTGCAAGGACTAGTGGTAGCGAGAAAGGCTGATTCGGGATAATTTATGAACTAAAGATTGGCGTAAGGGAGGAAATTTTAGATGTTTTGGAGGAAAGCTAGAAGTTAAGATGAAGCGGGAGCTAATATTTCCCTTCAGTTTTTGCATCTTTCATTAATTTGGGAGGAGTTGGTGTTTGGCTCTGTATTGTTTCTACGAGGCAGCGACGTGTGCGTAACCTGCTAGCGATAGAGTAATGTCAAAGCAGCTAGTATAGATACTCGAAAGTACCGCCTAAGCTACCAGAAAATAACAGATAATAACTTCTTGCCTGCCGCACACATGCATACTATGGAGTCACGCCTAAGCTACCAGAAAATAGTATAGAATGACATCTAGCCAGCCACACACACACTACAGAATAGCCCCTAAGCTCTCTTATCACTACAGTGCACTAAACTACCTCATCTGCAGTAAAAATATTTCCTCTATGTTTAGATACATTGAATTCAACATCTATTAAAGTATTTTCTCAACAAAAACCCTCTCTTATAAGCTTATTCACTACCTCAAAGTTACCACAAAAAAGCGAAAAACACGCCCTCTCATCGCGGTTTCAGGACTTGAAACGACGTGTGTGTTGCGGGCTGCCACCGCCCCGTGTGTGTCGGCCACCAGCATCTATGTGTGTGTGCTCTCACTACCGCTATATGTGTGTGCTGCTGCCCCCAAGCACTGCCTCTACATTTACAGCCAAGTTCATCAGATTTTCACACGCGACGCCACTGCTACGCCTCATAATTGATTTACAGCGAGTAGTAGGGAGGCTGAAGATCGCTTTCTTCAAGATATTTGGAATGTCATTTTGATGAAGTTAGCAGCTCTATGGAAGATGGTAAGTCTTTTTTCCTGTTTCTTCTTCTCACGAAGTCTCTGGGAGTGTAAAAACTTCTCTCAAATTCTCTCTGTTTCATTTTTTGAGGGAATCTTCCTCTGATGCTCTCTCCCCTGCTTCATGTGCTTTGGTTTGCCTCTATTTTCCCCTCAACTTTCCATTTTAATACCCCCCTGTTACCCCTTTTTTTCTGCTGTCGTTCGTCAACTTGATTTCTCGTGTTTTGATGTGATTTAAAGTGTTTTCCTGCCTCATCCACAAAAAGCTCAAAAATTGCCTGTTTTTTGCATGTGTGTGTGCGCTTTTGTAGCTTCTGTAGAATACAGGCTTATCATGATGTGATGAGTATCAAACGTGGAAGTTTTTGAATTTTTTTTGGTGTGATTACACTGAGTATGTGGAATTGGGGATACGCCGCGCCTCTAAATCTGGTTTGGATGTATTACTTTGTGTGTGTGCATCTCCCTTTAAATTTGAGGTGGATGTGTTACTTTGTGTTTGTGTGCAATACTGTGTAAATCTGGCTTGGATGTGATGCTTTGTGTGTGTGTGTGTGCATCTCCTCTAACCTCTCTTCTGTAGAGTTCCTTTTTCTCGATTGCAAGCGGACGAAATACTCGATTTTTTTGGAAATTAGACACGTCATGTAGTGGCTTTACTGCTTGAAGCGGCTACCCTAAGATTATAGGCTTAACTGGTAGTAAGAGAGAAAACATTACTTTTGAAGATTCACTCCTTTTTTGCTTTCTTCTTCTTCTTCTTCTTCTTCTTCTGCTTCCTTTACCCTATTCGATGACTTTTCAGCGTTTTGCCACATTGAGATACATATCACAGAGCTAGAACTTGTCTTTATGAGCACATTTCTCCACTAAAAACTCGGATAAAACTACCTTTGATGATGAATCCTCTTCTTCTAGAGAGGGGAAGATGATGTGTGTGTATTTTACATTCTCCCTCCTCCTTCACGGATTCTCTTGGCCGTTTTTACCGAACTTTTCTTGCGTTTCTGCTTCAATTTTAGACGATCTACAAAGAAGTTTACTCTCCATACATCATTCCTGCAGAAGCTCATAGGATTCGAGTTGAAGCTGCCCTTAGCGGCACACACGCACACACATACACGCAGGATTGCTTGGCATTAAGTGTAGCCCCTGCTATCTTCGGAGTGAAGAGTTTTTAGCGTTATATATGTGTGTGTGTACGAGTAGTTAGGGGTGTTGGTTATGCCACTACGTGAAAACAACGATGCGCATTAGTCGATACCAGTGTATGAGATTGGTGATATCCAACTTTTGTCGATTCCATTGAGTGTGCCTGTGCTTGTAAGCAGTCATGGGCATTGGTTATGCCATTATATATGTCTGTGTGTACGTGTGTGAGAGCGGCGATTCCCATGAATCTAGACGCGTTTTCATCTTATAGCCTTGATGAGCATGGTTCCATATACCACTCTGTGTGTACAGTAGCTTAAACCTTGAAATATCGCTCTTTGGGTTTTATATCACTACTTTTAGGCTCTGACTCCAAGCTTTTCTTTTTCTTCTCCCTTAACATATTATTTTTCTCCAGATCTCCACCCTCCCTACATTACTTATATGTGTGTGTGCAGAATCAAAGATTTCCAAAAGAGCATTTCCTTGAGTAAATGAAGCTGTCACACACACTCTTTTAAAGGATGTTGACTGCTACAGAGATTCCTTTGTTTCATCACAATTTCAAGAGGAAGAAACATCTTCAACTTTCCAGGCTTCAAAGCTTCAACTAGTTGGCTGTTTCTTTGAGTATCTTTATCATAAAGAGTCGTATGTCATTAAAGCTTACTTAGCTGCTCCGTCTGATGTTAGTCTGAAGCAGTACAGGGCTGAGATTGAGGGTGTGTCTACACACACGTGTGATTTCCTTTCAGAAACAAATCGATAGTTATAAACACACACAAACAGAAGCACACACATATGATTTCTTCTCAGCAAGCAGCCCATCACTCCACACACACATGATTTCCCCCCGAAGAAAAACCCATCATTAGGATTCCTTCCAGAGATTCCTCATGCAGCTTTCTTAGCCTACTAAACGAGAAAAGAGGAAATGTTGATGGTTGGTAACTTCAAGGGCGTTGGGCCCATTGATAGCTATGAGATGGATAGCACACAGACAGATGGGCTCCTTACTAAGGAGACTGATATAGCTTATGAGCAGGAGCTGCTGAGAGATCCCTTCCAGCAGCGATTGTGGTGGCATTACATTAAATCTAAGAAGGATGCCTATCCACCAATCAGATTCTTAATATATGAGAGAGCCTTGAAGTTCTTACCTGGGAGTTACAAGCTGTGGTGGAACTATCTTCAGGTGTGTGTGTGTGTGATTGTGTTTGGGTGTATATGGGTGTGTATGTGTGTGTGTGTGATTGTGTTTGGGTTTATATGGGTGTGTGTGTGTGTGTGTGATTGTGTTTGGGTGTATATGGGTGTGTGTGTGTGTGATTGTGTTTGGGTGTATATGGGTGTGTGTGTGTGTGATTGTGTTTGGGTGTATATGGGTATGTGTGTGTGTGATTGTGTTTGGGTGTATATGGGTGTGTATGTGTGTGTGTGTGATTGTGTTTGGGTGTATATGGGTGTGTGTGTGTGTGTGATTGTGTTTGGGTGTATATGTGTGTGTGTGTGTGTGTGATTGTGTGTGTGTGTATATGGGTGTGTGTGTGTGTGATTGTGTTTGGGTGTATATGGGTGTGTGTGTGTGTGTGATTGTGTTTGGGTGTATATGGGTGTGTGTGTGTGTGTGTGATTGTGTTTGGGTGTATATGGGTGTGTGTGTATGTGTGTGTGTGTGATTGTGTTTGGGTGTATATGGGTGTGCGTGTATGAAATATGTATAAACTGTGCGTGAGGTTTTATTATATATGAAATAGTAGTGTATGTATAAACTGTACATGAAGTTTTTGTGTTTGAAGTGTGCGTAAAATGTGTCTATGCATGAAGTGTGTGTGCATATTTGTTCAGTCGATTCCACAGTTTGTTTCTTACACCTTAAAAGCAAATCAATACTCAAATATGAATCATCTGTGTGCGAGAAAAGCCAGTGAAACCTTTCTTAAACAGCTGGTCTTTCTATCATTGCTTCCTTTAGGATAGACTAGCTCTTCTAAAGTCTAGACCAGGTAGAAGAGAAGGTTGTGAGGCGCTTAACAACGCCTTTGAGAGATGCCTAGTTCATAACTCGCGAATGCCTAGGATATGGATGGATTATTGCTCTTTCTTAGAGACGCAGAAGCTAATTACTCGCACTAGAAGAACTTATGATCGAGCTCTTCGTTCTCTTCCAATTACTCAGCATGATAGGGTAAAGCGTAAATATGTGTGTGTGTGTGTGGGTGCGTGAGTGTATCTTTGTCCATCAGTATCTGTATCTTTTTTTGTGTCTATCAGTGTCTGTGTGTGTTTTCATTTGTCTCTTAGTATGTGTTTGCATCAACAAACCTCAATATGGACCCTACCACTTAGCTTTTCTGCCGATATCTCCCCCTACCAAGCATCGCCTCTACTTTCAAAGCTCCTCTACTGCGGTTTTCCTCACTGCTAGCCCCTTCTCTGCGCGTCTCGCACATACAACCACACGCGCATAGAGAATTACACACACGCAAACACAGCTATCGGCACACACACGCGTACTCATATATGTACCCAGAGACACACACACACACAGACACACACACACACACACACAGACACACACACACACAGACACACACACAGACACACACAGACACACACACACACACACAGACACACACACACACACACACAGACACACACACACACACAGACACACACACACACACACTCTTTTCTATTCAGATCTGGGAGCAGTATATCAACTTCGTTAAGCTTTCTGGAGTGATGGAAACCTCTATTTGTGTGTATAGAAGGTATCTTATGTTAGATCCTTCAAAAGTTGAAGATTTCATCGAGCTGCTGCTCGATGAGAAGGTGAAGCGATATGATGAAGCGGCCGTCTTATTGAGCGAAGTGGTGAACAATGAATCGTTTGTCAGCTCTAGAGGGAAGACCAATCATCAGCTATGGTCTGTGTGCGTGTACGAATACTTCCTCGTGGGTGTAGGATTTCTCCTCTTCATTGATGTTTTTGGAGCTTTTTTCAGTGCAGAAAAGTAGTTTGTATGGAGTAGGTATGTATTTGCGTCGTGTGTGTATGGTTTGGATAGGGAAAGTCTGTGCGTACGTAGTGTGTGCGGGATTTGGATTGGATGTGTATGTGCATAGTGTACTTTGGGTGGAGCCTGGAGTGTTTGTAGTGTACGTTTGTGTACGTGAGCATATCTGTTTGTGTGTTAGCATGTCTACTTGTGGGTTTACACACATTTCTGTTTGTGTGTTATTACTGTAGGATGAATATATGCGACCTCATCACTGAGCATCCGAAGGAGATCAAGTCACTGAGTATAGAGCCTATAATAAGGAGTGGGATAAGAAGGTTTAGCGATGAAGTAGGTAGGCTTTGGTGTTCGTTAGCTGACCACTTCATCAGACTAGGTTATCTCGAGAAAGCTAGAGATATCTACGAGGTAATGAGTTGTGAGTGTGGGCTCTCATAATGTGCGTGTGTGTGTGTGTGTGTGTGTGTATGTATGGGTTCTCATAGTGTGTGTGTGTGTGTGTGTGTGTATTTGTGTTTTATCTTTGTATTCGAGTGTGTTTGATGGATTGAATGGTGTAAATAGCTCTAAAGTTGGTGTTGGTGCCTTTTGTGTATCTCGTGTGTTACCGTTTATGTGTCTTGTGTGTGTGTTGCCTTGTGTGTCTTGTGTGTTACCTTATGTGTTTATCACCTTGTCTCTCTTCCCTTCATTGTGTGTGTCTCACCTAGCGTATTTGCTCCCTACATTTTCTCATTCTCACACCTTGTGTGCGCCAAATAATAGCTTTCTGCTATCAATACCTTAATGAGAACTCTGCAGCTTTTCCTTACTTTCTCTTCATTTCTAATCAGATTTCCCTCCTTTTTTCATCAAGAAAAGGATAAAATTCATGGAAAAAGTGGTTTTCTCTGTTTCTCAGGAAGCCATCAGCGTTGTAATGAGTATGCATGACTTTGCGATGATCTTTGATGCTTACGTAGCGTTTGAAGAAAGCTTATTGAATGAGAAGCTTGAAGAGCACAAGTAAGTAGTATTAAGGAATAAGAGCTGTACATACACGCAGCTCTATAAACCGTCTGAAGGCTCAGAAGTTGCAGCAGCGCTTGTTGAAGCTTTTTTATTAACGTTTTTAACTGCACCTGCGAGCTTGAGATCGGGTGTGTGTTGCCGCACATACATGTTTGTTTTGTTGGGATTTTTCTGCGGGTGCATATGTAGACTATAGCGTGTGTTTCGTCCTGTATGCTGGGACACACACACACGTCTGTTTCGTCCTGTATGCTGGGACACACACACACGTCTGTTTCGTCCTGTATGCTGGGACACACACACACGTCTGTTTCGTTGGGATTTTTGTGTAAACACACACGCACACGAAAACACTCTTATTGCAGCTCAAGAGCTGCTCTAAGGAACTATAGCCCGTGTGCCTCCCCTTGTGTAGTACCGTAACATAGCGTTTCCAGGGTTAAACTTCTTGCTTAATAAGTGTGTTTGTGAATCTTGTGCTTAAACATATCACTTTTGTATTCTTCAGTGATATCTAATCTGATACCACTTGCTCGTGTATTCAATCTCATGGCTTCTGTGTGTGTGAATTGCCCTTTTTGTGTTGTTTTGAAGTTTTTTTTGTTTTTTTGAGTACTGGTTGTTTAAATGATGTTACATTGTCTGTATGTATTGGGGGGATGAGTATAAACTGGGGTTTGGGAGGATATATATGCACCCAATTTTAAGATGTATGTATACGGAGCTCAAGGTGTATATACAGCTTCTTTTTCATTGTATATACACCCCCGTTCCCTATAATTTTCACCCCCTTTTTTCCTCTATTTCAACCTCCCCTCCCCATCATCTGCACATCATCCCCTCCTCAAATGTGTCTCCTAAGATTCTCTTCAGTATCCCACCTTCTAACTCTTCAAAAAATGCAGGAAGAAGGAAATTGTAGATCCTGAAGATTGTGAGATGGATCTGCTGATATCTCAATTTGAGTATCTAATGGAGCGTCGGGCTGAGTTGGTCTCCTCAGTGAAACTCCGTCAAAACCCTCATAACATCTACGAATGGATAAATCGAGCTGCACTGTATAAAGATGATCCCCCAAAGGTGAGTTTTATGTGTGTATAGTGGCGTGTGTGTGCATATTGTGGAGTGTGTGTGTAGAGTGGCCTGTGCGTGCGTAGAGTGGTGTGTGTGTGTGTGTCTGTGTCTGTGCGTAGAACGGTATGTGTGTGATTGTGTATGCACGTGGTTTGGCGTGTCTGTGTTTGTGCGTGTGCTTAAAATAATGTGTGTGTGTCTGTGTAGAGTAGTGTCTGTGTAGAGTAGTGTGTGTGTGTGTGTGTCTGTGTAGAGTAGTGTGTGTGTGTGTGTCTGTGTAGAGTAGTGTGTGTGTGTGTGTGTCTGTGTAGAGTAGTGTGTGTGTGTGTGTGTGTGTCTGTGTAGAGTAGTGTGTGTATGTGTGTGTCTGTGTAGAGTAGTGTGTGTGTGTGTGTCTGTGTAGAGTAGTGTGTGTGTGTGAGTATGAGTGTGTGTGTGTCTGTGTAGAGTAGTGTGTGTATGTGTGTGTCTGTGTAGAGTAGTGTGTGTATGTGTGTGTCTGTGTAGAGTGGTGTGTGTGTGTGTGTGTCTGTGTAGAGTGGTGTGTGTGTGTGTGTGTGTGTGTCTGTGTAGAGTGGTTTCTCTGAGATTGCATAGAGTGGTGCGTCTATGTATTTTTGTATGTGCGTAGAGTGGTCTGTATCTAGAGCGCTGTGTGTTTGCTTCTTGGTGCGCCTGTGCCTCTGCGTGTGTGTATGCTTTTATGAAGCATTCATTGGAGTTATGCATCATATGCCATCTTAAAAAGCCCACACCGTAAGCTTCCTTATTTGACATTACATTTTGCGAGTTGCCAGCACTTGAAAGCGAAGCTTTTCTGTGTGAAAGCTATAATCCTCCTACGTGCGCACACGCGCATCTCACTACTTCTTTCCACACACGCGGAGTCCACTGTTTCCACCAACACACACACTATCTATAGGTTATTCAAACTTTCGGTGAAGCAGTGATGACAGTCGATCCTCAGAAGGTTGTAGGCAAACTCTCCTTTTTGTGGATAAAATTCGCCAGTTTTTATGATCTTCATGAAGATCTAGAAAATTGCAGGAAAATCTTTGAAAAGGCTGTTTTGGTGAAGTTTAAGACTGTTGATGAGCTTGCAACTATTTGGTGAGGGTTGTGTGTTGAAGGGCAGTGTGTGTGTGTGTGCGTGATGGACGGAGTGTGTGTGTGTGTAAAGGGCAGTGTGTGTGTGTGTGAAGGGCAGTGTGTGTGTGTGTGTGAAGGGCAGTGTGTGTGTGTGCGTGATGGACGGAGTGTGTGTGTGCGTGATGGACGGAGTGTGTGTGTGTGTGAAGGGCAGTGTGTGTGTGTGAAGGGCAGTGTGTGTGTGTGAAGGGCAGTGTGTGTGTGTGTGTGAAGGGCAGTGTGTG
>JADHZB010002053.1:0-24647 GCA_015657535.1 Nephromyces sp. MM_2019 | reverse complement strand
CACCCCACACACACACACACACCACCCCACACACACACACACACCACCCCACACACACACACACACCACCCCACACACACACACACACCATCCCACACACACACACACACCATCCCACACACACACACCATCCCACACACACACACCACCCCAAAACACACACTCCATACCAAGAGGATTCTTAGCTAAGGTAAGGAGACCCGAAATATTTGCACACAAATTTAAGAGTGTATTAGCGCCTTGTAGCCAACTATATACATCATATTGTGAGTGATGATCAAGTGTGTATGTATCAGTGTGTGTAGTGTCTAAGTGTGCATTTTTAGTATAGTCATATGTGTGTAGAGATAAGCTATTATCTGTCCTATCTAACTGGGGCTTAGATTGAAATATTTGAGATAGGCCACTACACAAATTGATGAGTTCATTCTCCCATATATTATATGTGTATGTGTGCCCTTTATAAGTGTGTTTGACACCCCCAATTTGTGAGAGGTGTGTGTAGGATGTGCGAGAGAGGTTAGATATATCTGAGTGTGTGTGTAGGTGTGCAGAGGTATGTGAGGATGAATGTGTGGATTGGGATAGGTATGAATGTGTTAATGAGTTTGATTGCAATGAGTTATTTGACTGAGAAGGTTTCCTATTAGAGGCGTAAACAGGGTCTATAGAGAAATGACTCCCCTCAGTTTCATCTAAGCTTACACACACATTATCGAGCGGGTATATTGGGTAAGGCTTAGAGAGTGTGTTGCCACTATATGTATGTGTGTGGAATGTTTCTACCCTCTTGAACATATTCAGAGAGAGAGATATGATAGAGGCAACTGTGTGTGTGTAAAATGGGTCAAGATTTGAAAATTCTGGGTCAAATAAAGAGTTTATAAGTGATGCTGTACCTCCTGCTTGATAAACCATATCAATGTGTGTAAGGCACAAATCTCTGAGTGTTTTAAGGCACTCTAATCGAAAGTGTGTACTGGTCTGTCTCTCCTCTGAGCTGTTTAAATCAGGTAAGAGTGTTTGTAGGGCTACAGAGGGGACTTCATAATTACTTAATTCAGTCAAACTACACACAAATGTGTAAGGTAGAGGTATATTTGTGTAGCCATGTGCACTTAACATACACCACCTCCTTATAAATCTCAAAATAGAACTCCTTAATAATTCATTAATTTGTGTGTGTGTTTTCTCTAATAACATAATCACCATATCTGTTATAGAGTAATTAATCATAGCCTTTAACACACCATTGTTAATCAATATATATCGAAGTATACGAAGTGTAGCTACACAGACTTCCTGGCCCTCATGAAGTAAACAGTGGCGCAATAAACAAATTGTGTTGTGAGTGAGTTTGTAATTATTTTCTGCTGTAAATTGTATGGGCTGAAAGATTGGGGGGGGGGNTAGTGAGTTTTTGTGTGTGGGTGGTGTGTGGGTGATGTTTGGGTGGTGTGTGGGTGGTGTGTGGGTGATGTTTGGGTGGTGTGTGGGTGGTGTGTGGGTGGTGATTGGGTGCTGTTTGGGTGGTGTTTGGGTGGTGTGTGTGTGGTGTGTGTGTGGTGTTTGGGTGGTGTGTGTGTGGTGTTTGGGTGGTGTGTGTGTGGAGTTTGGGTGCTGTTTGGGTGGTGTGTGTGTGGTGTTTGGGTGGTGATTGGGTGCTGTTTGGGTGGTGTGTGGGTGCTGTTTGAGTGGTGTGTGTGTGGTGTTTGGGTAGTGTGTGTGTGGATTTTGGGTGCTGTTTGGGTGGTGTGTGTGTGGTGTTTGGGTGGTGTTTGGATGTGGGTGGTTTGCGGGTATTGGGTGGGTGATGTGTAAGGTAAAGGCATGTGTTATAATTTCTATGTTTATAAAGAACATATGATAAGTTTTTATTGGTGTGTCAATTCCGAACTATAGTTTCTATACCTAAAATGTTGAATAAAAATTTTATATTAAATACACATACCTTTAAAATTTCACAAGCAAGGTGTAGTAACTTTAACTTGATATCGGCTGGGTCATGCCCCTTAAATTGTTGTCTATTTAACTTCAGTTGCTAGTATAATCCAATATATATATACACACAAACACACACACACATTAGTTTCAAGTTACCAATTTATGGAAATTTATTTATTACACACATACACATACACACAAACACACATTTATTTGAAATCACTTGTTTGTGAAAATTTAATTTTATGGATGACCCACACTTATTGTAAGCATTTAAATTATATAAAAACATATCAAAATTACACACACATCTTTAGATGTATACGTTCACTAAATTAAGTATATATATCTAAATATATAAAATTGATATATAGCAGTAATGTGTGTTTTAGATGCACATATTTTACACACACAAGCTTATGTAAGGGTGTAAGTACAGATAGATTTGTATAGTATATATTTACATATAAGGTAGATGTGTCTATTTGAATGTAAAATAAAAGGAAAGTTTATCCTCAATGGATACTCGGTTGTGTATTTTGATGAGTTTGTGTGTGTTTATGTTTGTGTGTGTGTTTGTGTATGTGTATCTATGTGTGTGTGTTTATGTGTGTTATATGTATATATTAACTTTTGTAATCGTGTTTTCACATGTTTTGGTTTATTGATGTGTGTGTGTTTTCATGTAGCTATGTTTGTGTATACATGATTGTGTCAGTCCTTACAGCATTAAAGATAACCCTATTTACACATACTATAACGCATATTCATACCCACACACATTTACATTAACATAACTTACATCTGGAGCAAATAAAGTCAATAAAAGGTTGTCAAAAACTCGGTCGAGGTAAATCAAATCGAAATTTCCCATGTTGGTTAGAGTTTTCCCACATCTAGGAGTTTGAAATCGAGCATTTTAACTCAAATAACTTTGTTGAGTCTCTTTTGAAAATCAATGTAGCGGTGATCTATCCAACCTAGCTTGGTACTAGAGTTATATTAGTTGTAAATTTGCCAAAATGAAAAATAACACAATGCTTTATGTCGCTATATACGCACGCGGTATAAGCCTACGAAGTTATCTCACGGTGTTAGGCCTATCGAAATGATATGTGTGTAATTGAGATGTGTTCTGTATCAATTATTGAGTGGTTTATTTACATGAATAAAGATAAGTTTGGATAATCTATGTTCTCCTAATGAATAGTGTATGTATGTAGTAGTTAAGATGCTCACCTTATAATTATCAAGGTAATTTTAAATCATGTGTGTATAATAATGGGTGTTTATTGTGTGTCTTTAGTTTGAGGTATTATATTTCAATCCAAGTGATGACTGAAAAAGTTGTATACATATGAAATCAGCTTTACTATTTTCCCCAGTGTAAAGTTATTGTTATTCAATGTATGTATTTAGATAGGTTAATAGCATCTATTAGCGAAGTTCGAAACAGGTTATTGAGCTAATTCTATATGGTTGGGTATTTGTAATTAGTTATTCAAAGCGTTAGTTAAAATTTCTTTAGTATTAAAATAGCTGTGTTAGTACTTTCAATCCCTTTAAAATTTTCAAAATTGGCACCTCATATAAAACATCTCATAGTTCATTCCTTAGATATTTAATATATCAAAATTACACTACTCTATCATTTGCTTAAATATTAATAAGTATCAATAAATTCAATCCTTACATGCGTTTGTGTAGTCTAAAGAGTTAATGCAATTAAATCAGGAGCTTTTGTAGGGATTTCTTATAGCGCACTATGAAGCTGAGTAAAAGATATTAGAAGACTATGATAATCTAATTTCTATTTATCTGCCGTGAAATTAGATTAATTTACCTAATTTCAAAAAATTATAAATCAGCTAATAGAGCAACAAAAACTCCTTAAAATATTGGATTATAGGGAAAAGATATTATAGCTATAACTTATTTCTGAAGAACACTATAAAAATAAAAATAAAATTTATAAGAAAAATTTTTAAATAGAGAAAGTCTGTGATTTTCTATTTCTAAAGTTTTATGAATGTTTTGATGTAAAACATATCCCATTTCAATATTCAAAACATTTTTGGTATAAAATCTTTTTTTGCTTATCATTTTGGCTCAATAAAATTTTGATTACTTAAATCAGATTTCTTAAATTGACACACATTGATGATTTCAGATATTCATGTGAGATTGTTTCAAATAAATTCACAACACCTTATTTTTGGTGATTTGATTTTATAGCACCATTGTCAAATCTCTTTCAAAATTAGATTATTAGGAAATTATTTAATATCGTTCTGGAAATATATAAGCATAAAATAGATTAAGATATTCTATCAAAATAGAAATGATGCAAATATATTCGGATCAGATTGTTTAATTTAAAGAAGCTACTGAAATTGGGAACAGATTGAAATAACAAGAATTAGAGTCATTTTTAATTTTTTAGCATTATCGCCATTCATTCCTTGTTACAATTGTGTTTGGCACTTTAAACAAACTAAGATTTCTATATATAAAATATCCTATAGTCAATAAGAAAATCAAAATATATGAAAACGACTGTATATGGAATATTCCTTGGAGACACTAAGGCTTCATACTTAATATTAAGTTGCACTGTGCGTATTTTAGTGATTTTTAGCTATAAAATTAATGTCATGACAGAAAACTGTACATATCTTAAGCTTTCTCCACACGTATTTAAACAAGATTCATAAAAAAAGCCACATTTCAAATTAGTTGATATATGATTATGTACTATTTTATTATTCTATTGGAAATCTTTATTCGAAAATTGATTAGATTATGTTCCTTTAATAACTGGAAATTACAAATTGAAGCTTGCTTATTGATTAAGTTCAAGACCCTAGCAAATACTATAGTTAAACTCTCCAAGATTTTCATGACATCAATAGACACAATTTTATAACATCTTAATAATAATGGTAAATAGGGAATGTAAAAACCATGTTAACTTTTGAAAATTTTAGTATTCAGTTTTGGAATTTTCTTTTAGATTCTTAATTTTAAATTCATCTGTTAATGGATACATTTCAGCCTCAAGATCATGAGCAGATGGTTTAGGGTCAACTCCTTCCTCACAACCATAATCCGAGAAGAAATTAGAGGTCATTTCAAGTGGACTCATGGACCTCGTGTCTGAAACTCCTCCGGGGGCTTGTTCTGGAGAAGAAAAAATAAGAAATTAAAAAAATTGTTACTTCAACACTATGTTTAAATGGTAGATCCTAATTATATCAAAAGATTTCAGTTCTAAATAGAGCCTTTAACACTCAAATTCGAAATTTCGCACAGGCCCAGCGCGAATTTGGGGTTTATATAAATAAGTAGAAACAAATTAATTTATGCTTTGAAAATATTATAGCATGATATCTTGTGTTAGATCTGCAATAAGCTTATTTTAAACTGTATAATATTGATACTATTGATTTTTATTACATAGTTATCAACTTGTATAGTAATTAAAAATAATAGTTGAGGTCGTTCTCAAAAACTTTAATTATATAATAAAGATTCATGTTTTAACTAGAATTGTGAGTTTTGTTATTTAATTGATATTTCTACACTGTTTAGAAGGTGTTAGCGATTGTGTAGCAATGTCTATTTATTACAATGCTGCCTATCGTTAGAATAATAATCTTAATGGGAAATAATGTAGTAGCATGTTCATTTGATTATATTTTATAGGTAATAATAAGATTATCAGGACATATCTAGCAATGATTTTACCATAGTCTAAAGGGTTTGGTCGATCGGTGAGTACAAAATATTCAAAATCAGCTACCGGTGAATTACTTTGTGATGAGCTTATGCATCCAGTAATATTCTTTCTAGAAAAATATCTCTCTTGTGCTGAAGTAAGAAAATTTGCTTATTTTGATGTCATAGAATTATTTTCGTTTTGTATTAGAGAAGCATAAACATAAATACACTCATATATCGAATAGCCATTTATCCAATCACCTGGATAGTATTTGTAAACCGAATATAAGATCATGACTAACAGGAAAGATAGAATTGCCCACAATAAAAAGCAACTGAGAAACTGAAAAAGCCCACTCTTTGGCTCTAAATCCTGTAAGTTAAAATGAGGATTTTGCTTTTTTTCATTCAAATTGCATATAAGCACTTCTTAACCTTTTTGCTATTAAGGATCAGTTGAACCTTTGATTGAACAGCCTTTGAAACAGCAGGGAATAATATAACCCAGATGTGATTAATTTGATCAGGATTTTGAGTTTTAGGATCCATCTTATGTTGACTCATATAATTTTTTTCTAGCTCTCCTATCTCAATCACCATATCATTTTTTTGATCAATATCTAAGCTTTTTAGGGTGGATGAATCAATGTTTTTAGTTTTTAAAAATTCATCCTTACCAAATGGGTCTTGGATCTTACAGGTTACTGCATCCGTTTCGAGGTTTTTCAAATTTTTCAGGATGAGATAAGCTTTTCCTTTAGATTTATTAGGATAGCTCCGAATTGTTTCGGCTGCCTTTGAGGGATTGAAACTGAAGCCTGAAATAGCCACTAGCTTCTTGTTTAGTGTAGCCAATTTTTTAAAAATGTATTGAAATGGATGCTGCATTGAATTTGATTCTTCGGAATTTGTTGAATTTAATCCATGTGTTGGATCTATCGAAGCACGCAACGTTGGATCATACTCAACATGGATCAATGTTGCGTAATCCTTCTGCAGCATGATGTTTTGATTTGGTTGATCATTTGGTACATAGATGTAATCAAGCTCGTTTGTGAATAAATCGTATTGTATCTGAAAACGAAAATTATAAGTCTTAGTTTGAACTTGTTGATTGACAGTTTCCTTAAGCACTCTCGAGCTTTCGAAAAAATGACATGAAGGATTATTTGGTATTATCGGATTGAGCTCAACCGCTGATGAATTTGTAGCTAAATCAGAAAAATTGAGGCTAATTTCGATTCTTGTAGGATTTAGAATCTGGGATTGGGTATCAGATGATTCATCTCTACTGAACTTTACTATTGCTACAGGGGTTCCTTGATGTAACTCATTGAGCAAAATAGTCGAAATATCTAAGTAATTCTTGAGATTTTCGTTGATTTCAATTGGAAATGACAGTTTCGAAACATATTCGCCTTCATCAGTTTTCCAGTTATATAACCAATCACAAAATGATGATTTATCTGATGTAATTTTAATTGGAAAAAATGTTGACCGTTAATCTTTGGATTTTGAAAGGCATGTAATAGAAAAGGACGGGATATTGTTATAGTTCAGTATTAACACAAATCTGGTATATTAACTAGAAAAAGTACGGGATATTGTTATAGTTCAATGTTAACACAAATGTGGTATATTAACTAGAAAAAGTATTATAAAAAACAAATTAAAACCTCATCCGTTTAGGATAAAGATTCGCTTTGATTACCATAATCATTTGATTTACAAAGCTCGTAGCTTTGATATGTAGTTATTAGTGTCGGAATTGGTGTAAATGCCTTAATATTGATCAAACCATATTCGAAAAATTTCCAAGAATTATGTGAATCACCCAGGTAAAGCTCCAAATAACTATTTCAGCAGATATAAAGTCGAATTAAAAATTACACGATTATTAGGTAATTTGATTTTAAATTAATCATCATCAATGATACTCTAATTTTAACCTTAATCATTCTCATATAAGCATAATACGTTGTTAGATTGGAGCTTATGTGTCTATGAACAGAATTATTTTATATTTCAATTACTTGGTTTGATCACTCGGTATGATAACGCAGTGTTTATTAAATTCATGATTTATTACAATCTCCTCTCCAGCATTAGCTAAAAATAATTTCTCCAAATCAACTCGGTAAAGATCATTTGAAGGAATTAATTCTGTGCAACTTTCATTTATGTAATGTTTTGAAGCCACGTAATTAACGAAGCATTCAAACAGAATTATTCCAAGGACTTGAATAAGGATTTTCCTCATTTTCTCATTTTCGATACTCAGGTTTATGAAGGAGTTTTCATATAAAACTCAAGCAAATAGAGTATATTTAGTAATTAGATTTGACATACATGGATGCTTGAGATCCTTCTACCTTAGTTTATATCATAAATATAATTATATTATAATTATTCTAAAATAATCAAAATAGGGAAACACTAAAGAAGTATAAAAAATTCTTACACTTTTAATTTCCCTATGAAAATGATGTGTTGATTTTTTTATAATAGTATTTATAAATATATTTATATATATATGTATAAGCAAATATATAAAGTATGTAAATTATTAGACTATAGGTTGCTGATTTTCAATATATATCTAATTAAAACTTATTATATATATATATATATATGTTGGCATTTATAGTATATAAGCTATTGGCTAGCTTTAACTTTTCATACTATTTTACTTATTAATGATACTTGTAAAATTAGTTATAGCTTAGTAATAAATCAAGGTTTAATATCAATTTCCATATACTCAATCTAAGTTCATAACATATATTGTGCTTGGGGTCATAAAATTTAATATAAGAAATTAAAAATTGATTTATTTCAATAATCATGAAGTAATTATATATTTCGCAGATGCACACAGTTTTGGTAAGCTAATTTGTTATATATATATATATATATATATATAACAGCTACCAGTAAATTAAACATGCTTAAAAGCTTAACTCTGATTATTTTTCGATTTAGAACATATACTAATTTCAGAACACATCCTAATTTGAATGCATCTTACGCTGTGTTTTGATAAAGTTTAATTTTGAATTACAAATGTTACTATTTATAGCTCAATTATCCAATATTTATGTTAGTAATACCAAAATTATTGTAAATGTCTTTAAGCCTTACATATAATTCGTTTCCAGATATATGAAGTAGTTTTTCTAGCTAATTATTGGGAATTTATAAATCTGTTTTGATCAATTAGAAAAAAATTTTCATATCAACCCTTAGTGAACACATATATAAGATTAAAACACAAAGGAATCAATTGTTGGTTAGTTAGTTAGCCTAAAAATATATACACTCAGGTTTGCACAACATTAGCTTTTGCTTCCAAATCAAATAATAATTGCGAATCCTAAGCACCCTATACGCTTTCATGTTTTAACGTCACTCAATCAGTGAATATGTATACATAATCCTAATAAATTTGAGTATACTCTAACAAATCTCACAAAAACAATTAAGCATAAACATAACCAATTAAGCGCACAAGTATGCATTTACACACACACCACTCAGCCTAAACGCAAATTTTATACCTAGACTACACACATAGCCTAAAAAAAGTATACTTAAGCACAGACAATTACCAATGATACACAAATGCGCACTATATACACATTTATAAACATATTCTATACACTAACTGTAAGAGCTTACCCAAACCATTCTTAATGCATCTCCCGCAATACTTGCCTGATTAATCACGCACACACACACACACACACACACACACACACACACACACACACACACGCACACACACACGCACTCACACACACACCCACCCACCACACACACACACACACACACACACACACACACACACACAAATTTACAAATGTGTAGTATATAAATAATTACAAACCATTTCACAATCACACGCGCTCATACATATATATAAACAAATGAACAGACACACGCACATTCACACACAAGATTAGCATATATCAATGTTAGCTTGTTGTGTAGCTAAAAAGTAAATTAACACACACTGCTAGAAAATATCGAATAGCAGTTTTGATTTGTGCCAGTTTTATTAGGAAAAATTGTCTAAAAAAGAATATTTCCATTCTCTAGTTTCGAGGAAATATTCCCATATATAAATATCATTAAATGTGGCGCTTTTCATCCAATTTTTTTAAACTCTTAACTAGTTTCTCTCTAAGAATGAACAAATTTTGTATACCTTTTGATTCATAACTTTGCATAGAGTAAACACAACATTTAACTTTCTATTGACCTTTTCCTCTAACACATATCCACTAAAAAGCTTTATAAGCAAACCGATCACAGGGCCCCTATGCCTCTGCAAAATACGCAGACTTTAAAACAAGCTCACCAACCTAGCCCTATAATCAACACACACACAAAATCAACATAATCACAGAAAACACATTTTCAGCCAAGTCCTGTAACCAACCAAACATTCACACAGAACCAATTTTATCACCAAAAAAAAAACTTTATTATCCATTTCGAACAGCCTGAGGTTGATAAACTTAAAAACCATATATCCTCTTTAATCTCCAACCATGAAATAGGCCAACAATTAATATTTTTATATAGCTTGATCTCCATTTTCCAGTGATTGGTTTTGGTAGGTTGAACTACCTATTTTGGTTACAGAATTTTGTATTAACCACAACAAGTGGAAACTGGATATTGGCAATAGCCCTTAGATTCTTAATCGAAATGAGTTTTACTCAAGTTAACCTTTCCAATGATACCTACGAATTTATCAAGAATATTGGTAAATCTCGTAGCAAGCAGGTAATTGAACATAAATTATAAACTTAAGTTTATTTGTTTACTGATTTTGAGATTTAAATTAGGGTTTATGAACTGTGTTTATATATGTATTTATATTTTGGTATGTTATGTGATTACAATCCCAAGCTTTTACCCTATATTTAGCTTTTTATTTTATATTGAAGTGTGTTTATAACAAAGATTTTATGACCCTCACCAAACAATGTGCTAGATATCTATTTAATCTGGTTGCTTTGTTTATCTAAATTATATACTCATTTTTTTATAAACACCTCAATTATCGATGTAGATTTTATGTTGGAGAAACCTCACAGATATTTTACTTATTATCACCTTTTTTGTTATTAGAAATTGAATATGTGTGTTTATTTTACTAATTGAAATTCGTGCATTTTATCTGTTTTGCTTGAAAATATGATTTTGTATACATTATGATAAATTTTGAATCTATGTGTGTGATATGAAAAATCGGACGTTTATAATTCTCGAAATTCTATTCATGTATGTGATGCGGAAAATAGGATTGTGTCTTCATGGTAAAATATACAAAATCGTGTGTAATATATGCTATCACAACTGGTTTTTGCAGGATGAAGATCGAATAATACTGAAGGAAATTGATCAACTCAAGATACGATTTGGTGAACAAAACAGACCAATTGTATGTAAAATTTTTGTGTACCTGTGAGATTGATGTGTCTATGATGGTATTAACCCTGTTATAATGAAATAAATTTCTGTATCACAAAGCTTGCTAAAATATATCATAATTAGCTCTTATATGGTGTGCCTACATTTATCACACCTTAATTATTACTCAGAACTGATTTTCAGTTAAATAATTAATCAAAACTACAGCTATAATCATTATCAGTAATATCTTTACACGTTACTATAACCAATATAATATTAGTTGATACATATCAATAACGTTTTCATACATGTAGAAGCGAATGAGAGAAAACATTATAGAGGCTATATATTGTGAGATGCTTGGTCATGACGCTAGTCCCTTTCATATTCATGCTGTGAACCTTGTACAAGAAAAATCATTAAGTGGAAAGCGACTAGGTAATAGGTACACACAAAAAATGGAATAGTTTCAAATGCTATAAAAAAACCAAACACCCGTTAATAGAAAACATAATGAGACATAAAAAGAATGAATCCTCAACGCACACAATAGTGCTTTGGAAAATTTCTACACACATAATCTAGACACCTGCAAGAAATCCTAGTCACACAATACATACATAGTATACATACACTGAAACTCATTAAAATTCCTGCAGATAGATACACACTATATGTACATAGGAAGCTAATTTATTAACCATGAACTCTTTACTATTTCAGGTTACTTAGCTTGTACTCTATTCTTATCGGATGATAATGAACTGATGTTACTCCTTATTAATAGTATACAAAAGGTATCTTTAAAATGATAAATTACTTAATGCTTACACACACATCTCTCATACATTGAAATTTTGTGAGTTTATCATAACCCTTTTACTATATATACATACCTTGTTTGTGTAGTCTCATCCTCTTGCTAGATATTTATACCATGTGTATATAGTCTCATCTTCCTACTGCATACATACCATATGCGTTTAATCTCATCTTCCTACTGTATGCATACCATGTGTGTGTATTCTCATTCTCGTACTATATACATACCATGTGTGTATATCATCATCCTCTTGCTAATTATACACAATGTGTGTTATTACATTAGGATCTAAATAGCACAAATAGATTAGAAGTTTCATCTGCATTGAGTTGTATATCCACACTCATCAACCATGAAGTCATACCGGCTGTTTTTCCCACCATTAAAAACCTTTTAAATCATTCATCAGCACAAATACGAAAGAGAACGTGTATTGTTATCAATTCGATCTTTCTATCTAATCCTGAACTTATATTAGATGAACTCTATCTAATAAGGTATAAGAGATGGGTCAAGGGCTGTATGTAAATATCTAATAAAAATGTGTAAGTAGAATTTTAGGCCATTTTTACGAGCACTATCATTGTGATCTATACACAGGAAGATGGGGGAAATATTCAATGGAACTAGCCATTTTGTTTGAGCTACATATATAACGCTACCCCTGATTTTCTTATAATTTATACACCCTCTACAATATCTATAGAATCACAAATTCGGTGCATAGTATATAGACACATGATTATGACTTATTTTGAGAGTTTGGGTTATATATTATATAATTTATATTACCCTCAACTATTTCTGAATATAGACATTAATCCTATATTCTATAAATACATAAAAAAATTAAATTTGAATTTTTATTTTTCTCAACACCTTATATATTAATACACCCACCCACACACATACATGTCCATATTTAATGGTCAACTTCTTAACTTATAGGAAGAGTTTGTGTGATCCTGATCCCTCTGTAATGGGTGCCTCACTCCACGTTATATATGAGATGGCTAAGATCAATCCATTTGGCCTCAAAGATTTGACTCCTTCATTGTGTATAATTCTAAAACAAGTGTATGGAAACAAACTTCCAAAGGATTATAATTATCACAGAGTACCCTCCCCATGGCTACAGGTATATCCTTTTTAATTTTTAATACCATGACTTGTATTCGTGAGAAATGCACACATACTAAAACTCACACATACACGCACGCGCCAACACACACACGTGCAGAGATACACACACACTCACGCGCGTAATCACACACACTCATGCACGTAATCACAAACACTCGCGCGCTTAATCACACACACACACACTTGCACACAAGCACAAACACAAACCTACTCACAAATTGATTGTTTCGATTCTTCACATAGGTCAAATTACTTTCTATCCTTGGTTTATTTGGAGCCTCTGATCGGTTGGCTTCACAGCAAATGTATGACACACTTTATGGTTTAATGAGATCTATTGATAGTGAAAATTCAGCTAGCTATTCAATTATCTATGAGTGTGTAAAAACTATTTCAAGAATTTACCCAAACCCAAGACTCTTAGAAGTCGCTGCATCATCTATTTCAAGGTTAATAGTATAATTATAGACCTACACACACCTATCTTTATTATCCCTAGATGAATTCTCTTATGTGCTATCATAGATAAATTCACTACACACACAAGCTTCTACGCACTTAAATTTTTGCATCGTACATTACAGAATATCTAATTACACACCTAATAACCACTTATTTCTCCCGCATCACACAACTTACCTTCCCGATACACATTCTTAGGCCCTTCTCATCCCTCATCTCACACAACACTTCCTACATATATCTCTACCCCCTTTTCCTCCCGCATCTTAAACAACACCTCCTACACACACACTTACCCCCCTTTTTTTCACTCCACATACCACAGATTCATTATCTCGAATAATAATAACCTAAAATATGCTGGAATTACAGCACTCACCAATATTATACAAGTTGACCCAAGCTGTGTAGTTGAACATCAATTAGCGGTGGTTGACTGTTTGCAAGACCCCGATGAAACATTGAAATCTAAAACATTAGAACTCCTTTATAGGATGATTAATAGGGAAAATGTGGAAGTTATTGTTGATAAATTAATCCAATTTCTGAGGTAAATTCAATGTGTGTGTATGTGCATGTTAAAACGATTCATTACTTTGTACTATTCCCCCCATTTCAGTCAATCTACTGAACCACAACTGAGTGCGAATTTAGCTATGAAAATCACCGAATCAGCTGAGAGGTAAACATATAATGGATGGTATATATAACACAGATATGTATTATATATACTTGATCATACCCAAACTATTATTTACGACATTGACTTTATTTGATCCTACACATCTAGTGATAGAGTTAAGCTTAACAAGTACAATTACATCTCTCATAGCTCAATGTCTCCAACATTTTACACACAAGAATATTTGCTACATAATCCCAAAGCTTAACAAAGCTAATTTTACTCACATATATTCAGAAGATGTGTGTCTTATTCACATTAAGCTATCCCATACGACACTCTATACATAAATGAACAAGCATATATACATACATACACACACTTCCACAAACATACATCTACTTTCACATACACCCACAAGGACACACCTAGCTATATGCCATCATTTACCTCCCTCAAACTCACCTACACTACCATGTACATTCAAGCATACGTACACGCTTTCTAAGCTTCCCTTTTTCATACATATACACTCTCCCTCTCTCTCACACACACATCTTTCTCTGTATCTCCACTTTCTATCACATACTCGTACATACATTCACATTTTTATAGATTTTCACCAAGCTCAATATGGTATGTTGAGACAATGAATAAAATTTTGGAAATTGCTGGAAATCACATTAAAATTGAATCGGCCTATAATCTTATAAAGGTTATTTCAAGAACTACAAATGATTTGACAAAGGATGGTGTGCAATTAAAGTAAAGAATTAACCTTTTTATATATAAATGTGTGAAATAATTTTTACATTTTCAAACATCTATTTTCAGGGAGTACATCTTGTCATATTATATGGACTTGATAAACTCATCGACAACCCTTGCTGACTCATTTATAAGGGTATGCTTTATGGAGTCGATATTTTGATGTGTGTGTAAAACCATTATATGACTTGAGCACTTGTTTAGAAATTATTTTTGTAGCCACTGTGCTTGTAACATTTTAATAGATGTATAATCTAATTTATAACCTTTTCTGTAAATAATATGGATCTATAACGAACTCTATTTGATAGTGTGAGTGAAATGATGTATACCTAGTAATGTCTGTATAGTGATCTTTAATACTTTTTATAATGAATATTGCCTAATAATAATATGTATATTATTTTTAAAATTTTCTAATAATCTATGGTGTACAATCATATAATTTAATCCAATTTAAATACATTTTTATGACTACAATTGTTTCTGTGTATGTATCAGATTATTTCTTGGGTCCTAGGTGAATATGGAACACTCTATTGCCCCTCACATTACACACCCCACAATGTACAGGATTTTCTTATAACTCTGGCTAATCGAACTCTAGATAATGATATGACACGTGCTTGGATTATCACCGCTCTAACTAAATTGGTTTTTAATAATAGGTCTATTGATAAAAACAAAACAGTTGAGTTATTAAGGAAATATAAACAATCCCGAAATACAGAGTTACAGCAGCGATCATTTGATGGGTTAATGTTATTAGAAGATTCTACTAGGTAATTAATTCGATTCACTAATTATATAACTTTCTCACAGGTTATATATTTTCCTAATTACATAATTATGAGGTGTACATTCAGTAACTAAGTATATTGTTTAATATAAGATTGCACCAAGAAATTGATTATTTTTTTCTTTTCACATATAAATTTAGGAATATTATCAATGTATACCCATCCGATATAAACTTTACCTCGACCTATGATTTTTCATTTTTGGAAAACTATACCCAGCAAGCAATCAGAAATGGTGCTGCTGTTTATAATAATGAACTTTTCAAATCTGAAATACACACTGAAATAACTAAGGAAGCACCAGCTCAAGAAGATACTGTAACAACACTCCCTCTAAAATATGCACCATATGATGACCCCTCTCAAACTAAACCCAGGAAATCTTCGCATGATCATCCAATTGATTCTTCTAGCACACATTTTGTACATGAGAAAGCCGAGCGGATGACTTTACCAACCGTTCCCAAGCGTTGGGGCCCTAAAAATACTTCTCTCCCACAAGATTCAACCTCGGTGAATTCTCATCTTGATATTAACAAATCTTATGAGAAACCTGTAATAGAGAATCAGAAAACACCTGGCTCTTCTCCAGGGTCAATGATTTCGTTTTCATCACCATCTACCTCTGGTATATGGGGACCCAAATCTGTGAATTCTGGTAACAAAAGCACCTTAAAACAACTTGATTATCACGATAATCAGCCCTCAAACAAGCAGACAGATAAAGAAATAATGGCTGCCGCCCTGTTCAAGGGAATTACCAGTAGCCCCAATTCACAAAACAATACACCACAATCAGGACACACACTTGTCAATCACAATAACTCCTTAAACTCGAGTACTAGCAAATCAAATGGATCTTATCAATCCCATTCTACCCCAATGAAATCACCCCACCCTACACAAAACAGCTACACCCCTAAGGATGAAGACATTGATCTTCTAACTGATTATACTCTAGAACCCACTGTAGAAAAACATGATAACTCTCAAAATCTTTATATCAATTCAGTCCATGAAGAAACCCGTCCTATTAACAATTCTGCTAGCTTAGATGATTTTTTTGATGATTTTTCAGAGAAACGTTATGAATACGATAAAAAAAAAATTTCAGAGAACTTCTTATTACATGATTTGTTTGCACCTGAATCAAATACGGTGGAGGATACGAATGATAAAATTGACCAGCTCAACCTTACTTCATTACCTATTGAACTCTTTCCAAAGCACCGCTTGGATCAACATACAAATCAATCATTTCACCTTGTCCCATACGATATTTCTACCTCACAAGTGATTTTACAATCCCCCAAATAAAAAAACCTTTGACATTTTCATTAATTTTTATTTATCAGTTTGCGAACGAATGGCCTGCACTTCCATTGGAGAGTAAAGAAACTTTTACTTATTCAACACGGCCCTCTAATCAAAGTGATAGCTTGTTTTCCTATATCAAGGTATAAAGAAACATGCTAAAATTAATTACAACCCATTTATGTTCAAATATTTTACAGGAGATTTTAGGAATAAATTATATACAGATCATTGGTCAAGAAGCTATTGCAGCTGCAGAATTTCAATCAGAAGGTACCGTTCTATTTATCCATATGAGATGTAACCCACAAACAATCAATATAATCCTAAAGAGTTATTCTCAAAGGTGAATTTCAAATTAATTTAAAAAAAAAAAGAAATCCTTCGAAATTAATATCTGTCTTCTCTTAACTTTCAGTCTGATAAACGAAACTCTATCACATCTCAAAAAAATTATTGAAATGTTTCTAAAGCATAATTTAGAGCACTAAGAGAGTTTTATAAGACATAGCATAGTTTCAAATATCGTATAATGCATTGCAAAAAGTATATATCAATTAAATAATTTTAATTGATCAATTTTTTTCTTTGTTAGATTACCTGTATATTTCTCATATATATCTCCTTTTGATAGCTCCAGAGACATTTATTTAAGTGTACCATAATTAATTGTGAAAAATTTCACCGAAAATTTTTTACTGTTCCTTATGGATTTATATTTCCTTTCATACCGACAAAATTATTAGTGAAATATTTTGATTCATTAATTAAATTTAACTTACATCTTACTACTTAATTACATTATTTCAAATGGAAGCCTTGGTTTTAGTATTTTATTTCTAAATTTATTTTGAAAACACTCACGAAACAATAAATTTAAAATGCTGCATCTTGAAAATATTCAATCAATAATAAGTTACTCAAAGCCTTACTATATATACTTGTTCCAAATCACGAATTTTTAACCAATTTACTTAAATACAACATAATTGAATTACATTCCTTTAATATAACAATATGGATACTTATAACAAGTTACCTAAGCTTGTTATGATTTGATTATATATGGATATATATTTATATATAACACATAGACATGTCCCTATAAATTTACTCGATTCTTGATTATTTTTGAGTTTGTCTATCCTACTAGAAGAAAGGCAATTAAGTTTTGTGAATTTTCCTAAATCAAGTAGCAAGATGTTTAGAGTTAATAACAATTATAACAAGTATTGTGTTACATGAATATGAGGTATAAACACCTATAAATATGAATGAAATTAGTAAAAATAATAATATAAATACACCAGTTTAAAGAAAATATTACATTTCCAAAAGGCAAAGTTTATCTTATATCAACTCATTAAAGAGAAAGCTTGTGTAGCGAGCAACAGGAAGCTTAACTAAATATATATTGTTTATTCATTTATATTTATAAATCAATTTTAGGCAAATCGACTATATTTAGTCTAGATTATTGGAATCCAAATGTTATTGTCTATTAAAATACCTCTCCTTTTAGCTCAAAGTATCGAATAGGATGTACAAGCGAAGAGCTTGTTATTGTATGGCTACATGAAATTGAAGTTCTGCTGTTTGCTAAATTATTTCTGATTATTATATTAGCGCTCTTTGAAACATTGTTATAATAACATTGCTCTCAACATTAATACTCCAAATACTATTCATAACTAAATAAATATTGGCAATTGAATCATTACTATTATTGATTAACTTGTAATCATCCCTAATTAATATTGCAACTCGAATTTATATTGTTATAGCTTCTTATTAAATAACTATAATTGATTGTGTATTACAATATTCAATTTATTAACTAAAAATTGGAATATGATGGGAAACAACTAGTCCTCGAGTTTGACATTATAGCTCATACATTCTGATCAGTAACACTATCTCCCAATATGTTCATTTTTTGGAGTCAATCATTTTAGCATTCCCAAACTTGATCACGATCACCATATGGCTACCATACAGATAATCAAGAGGTTAGAACATCTCTCGTTTTTTAAAATATTTTTGTTTTTGTGTTACCTAGACTTAACTTAAAAGCTACTTTATTCCTCCTTAGATTAAAAATTATATATTCTGATTGATTTAATTTATTTAGAAATGCCGAATGGCTGACCAAAAAGATATCACACTCCGGCATTATGTCGAGGAGAAATGCTGAATTAGCTTTGAATTCGGGGGAGATCAAGGTAACTATCTGAGTTTTTATGGTATCATTCCTCTTGAACTTTTTTTAACATAATGTGTAATATTTAGCTTAACTTTTGCCATAGAGCTTTATTAAGTTGCCTCATTTGAACACAGGTTAATGGAGAAACCATCAAGAACAACACAAGGATATTTGATGAGAATAAAGTTACATGGAAAGGTATATTTAAGCAAGAAAATAAACCAAATCCCATAACCTAACAAATGATTTTGTTTATCAAATAGACCGACCATTATATCTGAAAGCTGATTCATTTCTCTGGGCTATAAATAAGCCCCGAGGTGTTATTTGCTCATTGGACAAAAGGGAAGGGATTACCACACTTAAGGAATATATACAGAAAATCTCCATAACAAATTCAATGTAATAATAATTTCAAAATTATCACTCTAAAAAAATTCTGCTTAAATTTCTCTTTGTTTCCCTCAAAAAAGATGGTTACCGGCTCATTACTTCATTCTGGTAATTTTAAAAAAAGTTATTATTTCGCGATGTTTTTAAATTAATTTTTTATCCAGAAAACATTACCAGCAAATGCCGAAGGACTAGTAATTTTATGTAATAACGGAGACTTGGCAAATATAGTCAACTCACTTTCTCCTCCTTTAGAACATGTATGGAACTTTACCCCATATATTTCATAAATGATTTGACGCTATATATCTCCACCATATTGGTATAGGTTTTACAGCTTAGGGTACATGGTCGCATTCACACCGAAGTATTAGACAAACTGAGGTACACTCAAAACTTTGTTTCTATACCAATACCCATCACACTCCTGTATTCGATTTCAGAAGCAGTCAACATTTGAGCAGAAGCGTTAGGGATCACTTTCAAGTTTGTTGAATTACTAGATTTAAGATATTTATGAATCATTATATCTGAAATTGTAATTATCCCATTTCAAGGTTAAAATCATAAGGCAGTGTTGGAACTCCGCATGGTTACAAGTAACTTTCATGAATACTATTAAGTTGCATATTTATATACTTTTTCATTTATTTTAGGTAAAAACAATTGACTCGAATCTCAACAGCCTCCATAAATTTTTTGCAAGGGAAAATTTACAAGTAATTCAAATTTAATATCAACTTTCCTTATTACTCTTAACAATAAGGTTTTGATTTCCTTCAGATCTTACGCTTGAAACGTATAGGTTTCGGCCCATACACACTCTCTAAAGTTCAAAAAGAATCCATAATACCACTTAGATCAAATGAAATTTCAAAGTAAGCAACTTCTTATTACTTTGTACTAATTAATAGTTATTAAATACCTAACTAATACAGGCAATCAACTTTAAACTCAGAGAGAAATAATCATTTAGCTAAATCTAAAACTGGATTGAAAAATACTATAACGACTTCCTACAATTCTGAAAACCCAACGATTCTGGATATTTCTGAGGATTATAAGAGGTCTATTCCAAACGACTTTTCCTCTAAAAGTTAACTTTTTATAGCAGTTTATATGCATGTTTTTGAAACTTTAGATGGGATCCTAATTTTGTTAACATAAACAACATCTATCCAATAGGCAATTCAACGAATAAAATTATTTCGCAGGATCCTTTTTTAACAATTGATATCATGGATAAATATAAGCAAAATTTTTAAGATGTACTTGAAGATGATTCAAAAACACTAGTTACTAATAATTGTTTTATCCAGTGTTTTGGTAATAAAAATATCTTACTGGGTGTGCTCCCATTGATGGATGAGTTTCAATTTAAGGATATCTCTTTTTTGTAATTACCTTTAATGATCTACTTAAATCTGATTCAATATATGTAAAACAACAATAACCTACCTATCCAAATGAAAATAAAATTACTTTCTTAAAACTTATTGATTTCTTTTTTCTTGATTTAATATTATATTGAGTACAATTACTTCCTTACCTCCTTCCTTTCTATTATAAATCCTTTCTTTAAACTTATTTATATAAATACATTTAAAAAAATTATCCTAATGTTCAATTGATTCATATTGCTAATATTGATATTTATGAAAAAGTCATGGTGAATATAATTTTTACTTAACAAAGAAAATAATACACTTGATTTTTCTTAAATAAATTATTAAAATCTTATACATGTATAAAAAATGGTGAAAGTTAAAATCAAACCTTACAAATAAATTCGAACATATTTATGATTCTTTAGTTACTTATAATAAAACAGAGCTTTTGTAAGTAGAGATATATAATTCATAATGATCTTAATAATGTTGTAATATAATATATATAATATTAGTACTTAAATTCATTAGATTTTAACTCAATTTGAGACATATATATGTATGTTACATGCATCATTGTGTCTATGATCCATACTGATATAACAGTCAATCCTAATTATCGAATCAAAAATAAAATAAATTTATCATTTATATATTGTACAAAAATTTAAACGAATTAAAGATAAAACAGATGTTTATATGGAATAAAACTAATTTCCATAAGTTGTATCAACATCAAAATTATTTATCCATTAAAATAAATTTCACTTGTAACTTGTTACAGTCTTATGAATTAGATAACTATTATTGTGTATGTAGATATTGAGGTTTATTGACCACCAATATTTTATTCAAAGATCAACATATGTGTTAGAGAAATTTAAAGTATGTCGAATAGTATTGCTGTTCTAGAATACTGTTGCGTGTGAAGATAAATAACTATGTTTACACATACACAACACATTTGTAAATATATATATATATCTATATATATACTACACAAACGTATATACACACACAGCACCCAGAATAAACATGTACGTATATATATATATATATATAGATAAATATAACATATGCATAAAAAAGTGGTAAGGTAAAATGCTTACCGGTCGTTTTTTGAAAGAGCAAATATGTTTGTATATATGCATATACATTATATACATACATTCACAAGCCGATAATATAGGATAAAGCTGAGAAGGTTACTTTATAGCTTTTTAACAACAAAACATAAAACTTCTTTTTAACTATAAAAATCTATTTGTGAATGAAATTTTCAAAATGTCTAATTGTTTAAATTAGTATAAACACTTAACTAATATACATATGAATATCAGAAGAAATTCAATAAGTTTTTCTAAAAACTACTTGATTTACATAAATATTTTTGACACTTAGTATCATTATCAATCATTTCTAAGGGTACTAATGATTCTATAAAACTTGTTCACATTTCCACTAACTCTAACTTAAAAATTACTACACACGTCCACAAGTGAATTATATATACATATATATATCTATATGTATATATATAAATGTATATCTGTTTAAACACACACTCACTACTCACACCACATCACACATAAACATATAAACACACATATTCATATACATATAAAGAAACACGACTCACAACATCCGTAAACATATAATCAAGTATATATATAAGCACGTACAAACAGAATTATATATATATACTCGTACAAAGATACATATTCAAGTAGGCATACAAGAGGAAACATTCACCTTCACCAACACAACCTAAACAACTCTCGACACGCCATAAACACTATCTACAATTACACATCACCTTATCAACATTACACCACGAAGCCTTATCCTATACAAAACAGTATGATTGATTTGGTAAACTATATATAATTCCAAGCATCAATTATTTAAGCCAGTTGAACACTAAAAGAGGTTTCGTAAATTGGAATAAGTTATTGGTGCTGTGAATTAACATGGTATTTAATTTTATTATTAAGAGGTTATCAACCTCTTTTTTGATATTTACATTGACCTATATATCATTTGGCGTCCTTTATCTTAATCGTAAACCACTTGCTTTAGTAAAATCACAACTACAAACTCAATACAACCTTTCTGCACTTGGATTAAGTTGGCTCGACACAGCTTTCTCCGCATTCCACACACTAGGGCTATTTATATTACCCGTTATTATAAAACAATTGCGTTTACATAGCAACCATCTACCTATACTCCTTTGTTATATATCAGTTTCCATCTTAGTGTTTTGTTTCAGTTTATGTACAACAGAAAATCACTTTCTTTTGTTTTGGGGACTTCAAGGATTTGCTGATGCACCTGTGTACTCCATACTCACCTCCTTCCTTCTACCTTATATTGAAAAAGAATCCAGATCTTTCATATTTGGTTTATGGGGGACTTCTCAACAACTTGGTAGGTATAGGGAGATGTAGCTTGGGGGTGTGGGTGTTATTTCTTTGCTTGTGAACTGGTGAATGTATGGGTGGATGGATGAATTTCTGTGTGAAGGTGTGTATGGAATGTTGAATGTATATATGGAATGGTAAATGTGTATATGAAATGGTGAACTTATGTATGGAATGTAAATGTATAAGGTGAAGCATTTAGAATAGTGATTATAAGCGTGTGTGCATGTATAATGACTTTATTTATAACTAATTTGTGTGACCGATATAAACAAATAATTCTGGTGTGAATATCTGATATATATATATATATATATATATATGTATATATATATATGTATGTATGTACTTTCCCACTTTGTAGGATCGATTATCTCCACATTTTTATCATCCATTATTAGTAAATATTTTTATTGGCAAGCCTTATTTATTTTCCCCTCTATCTTAACCCTTTTTATGGGTTTCATTCTATACAAACTTTTGCCATATAATCCAACCATGGCAAGCATGAAATATACTAAAATAAAATATGAAGACGACCAAAACAGTATAGAAATGCATACACCTAACAAACATGCTCACCAAAGAACTACACACACACTATCAGAGGTTGAATCTACACACGCTAGTACATCCCCACGCTCCCAAATAAGTAACTCAAATGACACATTCAATCGACATGCTGTAAGTGTGTAACATGTATGTGTGTGATATGGATATTATAAATATATATATGTATAGAAGAATATAAGGACAATTTACTCAGATAAATATGATCCACATATATTTCATTTATATTCCTGCCCCCCCCCCTACCCCCACACACAATCTTTATATCCTTGCATACACATTCAATTATAGGTAACAAAAAGTCACAAATTTCTTGATATATTACTATTATCGGATGTTATATATGCATCATTAGCTTACTTTTGTATTAAAATGATGCGACACACAATGCTTAATTGGCTACCATTTTTATTTATGGATATTTATAATATGACTTCACAAGAAGCTGGCTTTATGTCTATATTATTTGATGTTGGTAGTATCAGTGGTTCAGTTTTATTTGGTCTATTTTCAGATTATACTATGAAAGGTTATATATACACATATATATATATATATCTTTAATGCGCTCTATATAGTTTTTATCATCATTTACCTATACACACATACAAATACACATACATATATATATATATATATATATATATATA
>JADHZB010002052.1:5266-16337 GCA_015657535.1 Nephromyces sp. MM_2019 | reverse complement strand
CCTCAAGGCAGCCCTACTCTCTTCTAGCGGAGAACCTTCATCTTCACAAAAAACGGCGTTGATACTCTGAAGCTGCTCGCTGTGACTTCTTCTTCTTCCTGAACTTCATGAAAAATCTGCATTCCACTATTTTCTCTGTTTCTTATCCGCCTAAAGTGCAGTCAGTAGTTCAAACCCTCTTGTGTGTGTAAAAGTGCTGGATATGCTCTTTGTGCTGATAGTAAAGGCAGCAATCCTCACACACGAGTGTTTTGCATAGAGAGTAAACGCACACACACATACACAGTGGCACACACGTGGTAAAGCACACACACGCACACACAGCTTCTACCGGTGTTTCATGCAAAGATGGTGGGAGTAGCAGAGAATATTCAACTTCTTTTTCCGGGCTATCAGTCGAAGATCTGGATGAGGGTTCCTTCGAAGGTTAGTGCATGGAAGGGTAGTTCATGACGGGGGGGGGAGGAGGGTAGATGATGAGTAGGGAGGATGAGGAAGGAAGATGAGGAAGGTGGACGATGAGGGAGGATGAGGAGGGGGGATGAGGAGGGGGGATGAAGTGGGAGGGTGATGGGGAATTTGAAGGGTTTTAATGTAGATTACAGGATTTTTTTGGGAAAAACTGATGTTTTCTGCCATCTCCCATGCACTTTAGTTGCTTGTTTCTTCGAATATTTGAGTGGGCAGTTTGAAAAAATTTTGGGGAGAGAGAGTGGGCTGAAGTCATCGATTTAAATGTTTTCTGAGTTGCTTTGAAGATTAAGGTGTTTTCGCTACTTTTCGTGGTGTTTCGTCGTTCTTTTCAATGAAGTTTCGAGGCAGAAATGCCTTCATTAAAGGAGAAATTTGATGTTTTAGTGGAGATTTGTAGCACAAATATGAGATGAAGAGTGAGTGTTTTGGGTTAAGTTTTAGAGTTAGCTGGAATTGCCGGTGATAAATCTTGGAGAGGGGGGTGGAGAGATGCACTAGAATATAGACTACTTGTAGTAGAAGCTGCATGAGATCACCAATGATACTTAATCTAGCAATGGATGACTTCAAGTTTCACAATGTGAGTATGTGTGTGTCTCTCCCTCTATCTTCCAAATTGAGTGTTTCCTACGGTTTTTCCTGCCCATCTTCTCTTCTCTCCATCTCTTTTATTAAATTTACACCCTTCACCAACACATGTACACATAGTACAGCCCACCGAAAAACACCAAAGTTTGTGTGGTCACTCTTATAGCTCAACGGCTCTCTGTTTCAACTTCCCACCCAGTGTACGTACACTCGTTTTAATTTCTTCACGCACTGAAACCCCCTACTTTTCACGGAACTTTCCTTCAGTGGAAGCAGCATCTGATAAGCTACTGGAACAGAAAGTATGATGCTGAAGCCTACAAGACTTGTGTGGTAATGAATGCGAGGATGAAGCAGTATCATCAGTACATCGCTGATCCTTTGAAGCCTTCATCAAACAGTAAGATACCTTCAGTAGACTACAAGCGTCAGGCAGTGAGGGGCACACTCGTTGAAGGAACTGATCTTTACCTTCCCATGCAAGCCCAGAATCGTCTGATGAACTACTTTGAGCCCTTCACTGAGGAGGAAACGAAGGAAAGATCAAAGTTTAAGTTTCAGAGGTGGGTGTGTGTGCATGTGTGGGAGGGTGGGTGAGTTTGTGTGTGGGAGGGTGGATGAATTCGGCTTGTGTACGTGTTGAAGAGGGATTGTTTATGTGTGTGTCATGGAGAGGAAGAATTTTGTTGGCTGGGGGTGTGTTTCACAGCTAGACGTTTTTTGAGTTGAGGTGTGTGGCATTTGAGGATTCTTTTTTTAAGCTGCTTTCTTTATGTGTGTGTGATATTTCTTCCTTAAGCAATTCATTTTATTATATTTTCTTTTCTAGTTTTCGACTAGAATCTTTCTAATGAAGCTGGTACTTTTGTGTGTGTATGCTCTTCAGTTTGAAGTTCTACTTAGCAATCGCCATTGGTGCCAGCCTTCTAAATGGCTATATTCAGAGAAGGCCAATAGCCTGGTGTAGTGAGCAGCCACCTGCTCATCCTCCTTCCCAGCCTTTCTGGTTCAAATCAGTATTTCACTCCCATGATATACCCAGGTGTGTCTGTGTGTGTATACCCTGCTCTCGTGCGTGTGCTTATATCCTTTTCTCATGTGTGTGTGTATATCTTTCTCTCATGTGTGTGTGTTTCTATATCTCTCTCTCACTCATGTTTGCATCTCTCATGCGTGCATGTATATCTCGCTCTCATGTGTCTGTATATCTTTTCCGTATGTGTTTATGGCTTTTTCTCATCTTTGTATACATCTCTCTTTCCCTCTTCCTCTTTCTCCTCTCTTGTGTGTGCGCCTCCGCTCACCCCCCCACACTGTTCCCGCACATTTCTCCATGTGTGCATAGCCCTCCCGTGTGCTGACTTTTTTCGTATTCCCAATCTTCTCGAGTGTACGTACACCTGCTTTTACAGCGTCAGAAGAGGATATGAAGTCTACCGTAAGGTGTGTGCGACTTGCCATTCTATGGAGTTGCTTCACTTCCGTCATTTAGTGAATGAAGTGTTGCCTGAGAAGAGGGTGAAGCAGCTCGCAGCTTCATTCGACTTTGAAGACGGCCCAGACGCTACTGGAGAGATGTTTATGCGCCCAGGCATTCCATCAGATCCATTCCCTAAGCCTTATCCTAATGAAGAAGGTGTGTGTGGGTGTGTGTATGCTTCTTTGGATGTGTTTGTGGAGTTGCTAGGTGATATTTATGTGGTTTACGTAGCACTCGTGCTTATCTGTGTGTGTGTGTGTGTAGAGTGGAGGTGTTATAAGGTGATATATATGGTGTGTGTACAGCCGCGAGGTATGCCAACGGAGGTGCTATTCCCCCTGATCTCTCTGTTATCTCGGCTGCCCGTCATAACGGGCCGGACTACATCTTCGCCTTACTTACTGGGTATGAAGATGAAAGTTTGAGTGGGCTGCATAGAGAAGTTCCTTATATCAATTGCACACACTCACACAAAACCCAGCGAGCACCAGTGGAAATCCACAAATACCCATGTGCACACCCACCCCTGCACCCAGACACACGCACACACCCACGCGCTCACGAACATCTGCCCACACTGGTAGCCCCCCCTTCTGGCGTGTTTCAATGTACTTAAGCACTTTCTCCATGTGTAGCTGAATTGTGTGTGCTCCCAAGGCTTAAATCTGGTGTTAAAGTGTGATGAACTGAGTGTACATACACCTGTGATCAGTGGGTGTGTGAGCTGGTGTGTATGTGTTTGTATGTATGTGTGTGTGTATGTATGCGTGTGTATGTGGTTTTTTTCGTGCGTGTGTTCCGGTGTGTGTTTGCTTCTGCGGGAACACATTGGCATTAGATATGAGAGCGAAGCACCCACTCAATGTATGCATATGATATTTCAGTTGAAAGAATGCTAAGTGCAGGAATTTTTACAATGTGTGTGTGTGATTGCGTATGCGTGTGTGTGTGTTTCTTCTCAGTTATCGCGACTCTCCTGAAGGCATCGAACTAAGGCCTGGCTTGTACTACAACACATACTTCCCAGGTGGAGCAATAGCTATGCCTCCGGTGAGTATAGTTTTCATGTGTGTGTAACTGACGTTGTAGTTGTATATTTATATACAGATACTCGTGTGTGTGGGAGGGGGGAGTTTGCTTCCGGGTGTGTGTATATGGATGACCCAGTAATACACTGGTGTGTGTGTTAGCGCATGGCGTGTATGCATGTATGTGTTGGCGCATATCTCTCCTTACCCTGTGTGTATGTGTTTGTGTACATATATGTGCATTATCAAAATTTTCTTTCATTTTTGTGTGTGTGTGTGTTCCTCACATCCTCACTCCTCGCTTTACTTTCCTCAGCCTTTGCTGGATGAGATGTTGGATTATGAGGATGGGACTCCATGCAATGTCTCCCAAATGGTAGCAAAATATAAATACTTTACAACGCGTGTGTGTATGTCGTGGTGTATATACACCAAGCATCACTAGGCAGAGTATGTACGTGTGTTTGTGTTATTTTACCTCTTCATGTACGCATGTGTGCGCATGTGTATCTATGTGATTTACTTCTTTATATAAGTGCATATGTGTGTGTACGTGATTTTACTTCTTCATAGAAAACAGTAAGAATCCACTAATTTTCGTGATTACTTTGATTTTCTCGCATTTTAAGTTTTTCCAGTTTTCTTCTTACATCTAAGCAAATTGTGTGTATTGATAAATTTGCTGAGATATGCAAGTTTTCGCTGATTCTAACACACTTAATTGGCTGGAACTCGCAGTTATAAGGAAGTGTACGTACACTCAAAAAGACATGCACACACGCATACAGACACGCACGCACGCACAAACATGCATATACGCGCACACACACACTCATCACCCTCTACCCATTAAATTCATCAAAATCTTGTTTTTCGATGTTTTTTATAGTCAAAGGATGTCGTTAACTTCCTGACATGGGCAACTGAACCTTCACACGATGAAAGAAAGCTGGAGGGGCTCAAGTGAGTATCAGTAGTCTCATATTGCTCGTGTATGTACACTGAGTTACTAGTGTGTGTGTGTCGGTGTGTATTGGTCTGTCTGTATGTACGCTTTTGGATGTATGTGTGTGTGTGTGGATACTATGCCTTGTGTGTATGTGTGGGTACGCTACCTTTTCCGTATGTGTGTGGGCACTGTGTCTTGTGTGTACGTGTGTGTTACTTACCCCTTCTGTTTGTGTTTTAATTGCGTCTGCTGTATGTGTATTTCTGGAGGCTTCTTTACTCTATATCTGCATGTATCTTTCTGCATGGATATATATATCTAACTATATATATGTGTTTGTGTGTAACATCTAACCCCCAATCTTCCTCTTCGTTTGTTTTCAGAGCTGTCTCCGCTGCTTTACTGGGATTTGTGTGTTCGCTTGTTTGGTATAGATTTTATTGGAGCATCTACGCTACTCGTCGTATTGATTTTGGCAAGCTAAAGTATCTGTAGATGTATAATCTATGTGTGTATGTGTTGTAGAATCAACGCTTTGATAAGTAGCGTAAAGCTTTGAGAAGAACATGGTAGTTTCATTGGGTGTATGTACAGTCCATTTTTAGAGTTTATTACGCAGTTTTGGTTTCGCAGCTTTTAGATTGTGCGTTTGAGGCATTCTTTACCTCCTCTTGAGAATGTGTGTGTATTTGTGTGCGAGCATGTGCAGAGTTGATTCTTTCAGAGGTGTATGTACACTGCATGATGATGCTTGTGCTATATATACACACTACGTGTGTGCGTGTTTGACCACTGATATGAGGATGAGAATGGCGTGTGTGTACATGTATTCTGCTCTTTAGTCTGTTACCCGGGAAAAAGTTTTTGTGCGAGCCCTACTCTTTGGTAGTATGCTATCGTAGAGTTTTTAACTTTGTTTTGGGTGTAGCTACAGTGGGTGTGCGTACAGTGTTCGCTATCAAACAGACTACTACTCTACACATGTGTATGCACAAGTCAGCATAGTGAATTGCAGGAGGAAGGGGTGTGTGCGAGTTTTTGCTTTACCAGTGAGCTTGATCCCATCATTACGTATATTCGTTTGAGTTTCAGTACCTGTGTGTGTGTGCTTCTCGATGCTAACTTGTGTTTATGTGCTTCTGATTATCGGTGTGCGTGTATGTGCTTCCCATTACTAGTGTGTACGTGTGTGTGTTGGTGTGTGCTTCCCAATGCTAGTGTGTTTGTGTGTTACCATTTCTTGTTCGAAGCAATTCATACCCTCTTTGTTTAAAGTATTTTGATCAGCATTTTTCTAATATTCTGCTGTGAAGCTAGGCGGGTGTATATACAGTCTTTACAAGGGTTGTGTGTGATGTCATCAAATGTATCCACAGCTGTTTTTACGAGCAGGTATATAGATGGTGTGTGTGTGTTGTTGAAGAATTGGAGGGGCTCAAAACCTTTGTGGGCTTTATAGCCAACCTCTTCACTTGATAGCATCTTCCTTGTGTTCTATTCTGCTTACTAGTCTTGTTTTGGGGTATCTGTTGTGTGCTGCGGCTTCGTTTGTGTGTGTGTGTGTGTTTGGGTGGTTGAAAGTGTGTGTTTTTTCATGTGGTTCACTATATGTGTGTGTCGCTGGGTTTTTTAATGCTTGTCTGTCGCTGGCTTGTTGAATGTGTGTGTGTGTCGCTGGGTTTTTGAATACGTGTGCATATTTGAGTATGTGATATTAGTTTATATGAGTGTATGTGTGCGTGCTGATATATGTGCATGTGTGTGTATATTGGTAACATTTGGCGCCATAGTGATTGGGAAGATCTGGAATATTCTTCTGAAGTTGGCTGCTATTCACGAGAAGCACAAACACGCACACACACAAAGCATTGGCAAGTGAATCGCTTGCTAGCCCTTCTGCAATTGTGGCAGCATTTTTACGGAAACCAAGAGATGAACGAACTGTGGAACTCCTTTATGTCATGAATTGACACACACACACACACACACACACACGTGTACAAGCATATAGACACACACGTGTACAGATATATATATATAGAAACACACACACACGCGTGTACAGAAATATAGACACACACATATAGGCATATAGACACACACGCTACGTAAATAATAGCAGCCTAGGCATCAACATGAAGATGATTTCGCTTAGCTATCTGCTGAGGCTTAGCTTGCTCCAACGATAAGCTAGCGTGTTGTGTGTGTGAAACCTTCCACACTTCCCGTTAGCTGCAAAAGCAGATCCTTTCAATCGAAGCTCTGACGAAGGAGTTTACAGTATGTACCATAATTTCTTGATGGGGCCGCACACACACACACAGCTACACCTACAACACACGCATACGCACACACACCTTCAACCTCCATACTCTTCTGTGCAGTACTTTCGTCCTTCTGGAGGGGGTGTGAAGCTCTTCTCTTCCTCTGTGCTCTGCGGGTCAATGGCTTATCACCGAAGTGATATCAGGGGGTAGTTGCCCGGGGTGGTAGCTGGGGAGTGGTAGCTGGGGGGTGGTAGCTAGGGGGTGGTAGCTGGGGGGTGGTAGCTAGGGGGTGGTAGCTAGGGGGTGGTAGCTAGGGGGTGGTAGCTGGGGGGTGGTAGCTAGGGGGTGGTAGCTAGGGGGTGGTAGCTAGGGGGTGGTAGTTGCGGGATACAATCCACATAGGTAATGATCTACCTTGTGGGGGGTTCTCTTACTCCACCTTGTGGGGGGTGATGATCTTCTACCTTAAGGTTCGTGTGATTCCACGGGTCTACCATCCCCCTTGAGAGGGGGTTTAAGCCGGCTCCCCCCATAATAGCATCACTATCACCTTCATATAATTCCGCTTCTTCTTTGCCATTTTCAGCGGAAAAAGTAGATTTTTAATGTAGACACGCATTTCATTGTCATTTCTACCCTTAAAATCCTCGGAAAACTCATTTTTGGGGAAAAAATGTGAGTTTAACATTTTCTGCTTCGTAGGAAAGTTGTATTTTCTATTTGAAAGGAAGAGACAGCTTGTTTGGTAACTTTTTCTTCAATTTTTCATCTTTTTCTGCAATTCTTCAACTCTTTTCTGCTTCGCTCTCTTCTTCAGCTTTCTTCTGCTTTTTCCTCTTCTTCAAATTTTCGCTCTTCACTTTCCCTCTTCTTCCTTGTCTTTTTACAGAAAATCAATTTTTTGCGCCCGGAGGATGTATTATCGGACCAGGAAAACAGAGTTTTGACTCATATTTCGAGCATTTCGCACACGCGCACTCTCTAGGAAGAATTAGCTTTTCTTATCTCACTTTTTTACCGAAAAAAGGCGGTGTCGATTGAGGAAACTCTACTTTTTCAGTCACTCTCATCCGCTTAACATCTTCAAATTTATAGATTTTCCCGCATCTTCTTCGAATCTACGAAATTTGAATGTTTAGGAAGCACTTCACCTTGAAAAGAGTAGTTTTCCTCTTTTTTCTATTGAGATTTGGTTGCTCCGTGGATTTCTCTGTTTCTTTCTCTGCAGACTTCTCTCTCTCGCTCTTCCTCTACCACCCCTTTTCCCAGATAAAAAAGATGAAAAATTCACGAAATGATGTTTTGAAAAAGGGGGATAAAGATGACGCGAAAAAATCCAAGAAAGTTGCTATTTCAATGCTTGGAAGTAGTAGCTTGGAGTTGAAGAAGGGAAAGAAGAAGATTTCCAGCAAAAAAAGTGTAGAAACTACCTCAAAGCTTTCTACGGAGGAAGCAGTGAAAAAACCTCTTCTTCCCATGAAAACATCCGCAAAAACTGTTAATAAGACGGTAACCGCTTTGCACGTGAAGCAGTCGAATCTTCCTGCAAAAAGCCAAAAAAAACCATCAAATAAAGTTACGAAATCTTCATTTTTAGACGGAAACAAGCAGCAGACGGTGAAGAGGGGTGTGAAAACATCAACTTTGAAGGTTAAGGGAATTTCTGGAGAAGAGGGAGGAAGTTCTGTCGGGAAGGTGGCGAAAACGGCAGGAAAAGTGGGGAAATTTGGAGATGAGGGAGGTGATGTTTCATCGAAGATGATGAAATATGTGAAGAAAGTATCAAATAAAGTGGGAGTTTCACCAAAAATGATGAAATCTGTGACAAAAGTGAAGAAATTAAAAATTAAGGAGGGAATTTTGCCAAAAACGATGAAATATGTGAAAAAAGTATCAAGTAAAGTGGGAGTTTCACAAAAAATGATGAAATCTGTGACAAAAGTGAAGAAATTAAAAAATGAGGGAGCTTCAGCGAAGACGGTGAAATCTGCGACAGAAAATGAAGAAAAGTCCAACCAAAAAGCTGTAAAGTCATCAAAAAAGCCTGTAAAACCTTCCCTTAAGACCGTAAAGCTTCATTCTCTGAAGAGTAAGAAGCCCTCTGTTGAAGGTGCTAAAGCATCCTCCAGTCTAATGAAGCAAACGGTGGCTTCTGAAGCCCGAAGATCCCTTATATCCCAGATCTCCAAGGGTTTTAATACTGAAGTGGGAAAAAACGTAGGCAACCCATCTAAAGAGGATAACCAGGCTTTAAAGAAGGTGAAATCTGCGAATCCATCAAAATCTATGAAGCAGACACGCACTTCTCCATTGAAGGCTGATGTAGGATCGAAAAAGAAGCAGAAAATTGTTGAAGATGATGAAGATCTGAAACTTTTTGTAGTAGAAAAACCTCCGAAAGATGTTTCTGATAAGGAAAATCTTCATGATATGATGGAAGAAGTTTCAAGCAGCAGCATACAGTACTTTTTGGTGAAGAGCGAGCCGGAATCCAGTGAGCTGCATGAGATCGAAGAGTTTTATGTGTTTTTGGGTTTTTGTTGGTGTGTGTGATCTTGTCCGTGTGTGATGAAATGTGTGGTTGTAACCTCATCTGTGTGTATCTATCTATGTGCCTTCGAGTGAATGACTATGTGTGTTTGTGTATTTTGGTGTGAATGTATCTCTTTAATTGCGTGAATATATGTGTGTGTGTGTGTGTGAATATCCCTTTGTGTGAAAGCTTCTAGTTGCCTGAATTTGCATGGATAGTGATACCATGCTTCGCACTGTTTTTAGGGTTTGAGAAAGGAGTTCAAATGAAGTTCAGCTTTGATGATTTACTGCAATGTGAAGATGGAACTACTGCGTGGTGAGAGGCATACTGTAGCTGATCGGTGTACTTACACACACAACCAAGGTTTATCTAGATATATGTGCGATGTATATACATACCACCAAGGTGGATGTATACATATGCAAGATGTATGCGCACGCACTCAACTTCGGTGTAAATACACACAGTAAAATCGACTTTATCCTGCACGAACACACCCGCCACCTTCCTCCTGCATGAACATGTGCACACACCCATTTCCTACTGTGTAAACAAAGGCACACACATACCCACATGCTCTTGAATAAGCATGCCTATAAGGTGAATTGCTTCTATGGCTTTGGTGTGTGTGTAGCTCATTGGTTTTGCGCATCTTCCTCTTCAAAAAGCTGAGTTAACACATAAGCTCCTCATACGGAGAAAGACACAAAGGTTTTCTCCTTAAGTGCTACCTTTGAATGTAAACTCACACACACACACACACACATGTTCTCCTGTACTTTCTCTGTACTGGCTACTCCCTATGTGTTAGAAGCTGGGAATTTCTCTGTCTATTATCACGGATTAGAGCTTATTTCTTTGCGATATCTTTGTGGGTATCTCATATATCGTTCCAAGTTGGAGTGTGTGTGTGTGTGTGTATCCTGCCTTTTTCCATAGGTGTGCATCCTGCATCTTTCCATGTTTTTGTGTGTACCTGTCACATGTCTTTCGAGTGTGTGTCTGCATCACGTATCTTTCCAAGTGTATGTGTGTGTATCACGTGTCTATATTCATGTGTGAGTCTAGTTCTGAGCGTGTTCTTGTATATGTGTGTATCAGCTTTTTCCTCATGATGTTAGCTACAGTAGATGGTTTTCATGGATTATTCGCCTATTTCAGTGTGTGTGCTGCTGTTTATAAGGGATGGAGTTAGAAACTATGAGGCGAGGAATATACTGAGGAAGATGCGAGTTGGTGATAAGGTAGGAGAGAGTGGTCTCGGTTGTAGTTCTCCCTGTGTGTGTGCGTGTGTGTTGGTGTGTATACGTGTGTGTGTGTATAAAAGCCCGTGTATGTGAAGGAATGTGTATGTATATGTGTGCTGAAAGTGGTTATAAACTTTTAGCTACTCTTAAATCTCTTTCTTTGCATTACTTGACACAGTTTCCTTGCTTTTAGTTGTGTGAAGATGATGAGGATTAAGCTGATGTATGACTTTAAGCTTATTTTAGCCTGGTGTATGTGTTACCTTTCCTTTAGCTTCACCCCTGCAGCAGTATGAGCTTCAGGCTTATGTTAGCTACCCTTAGGATGCATGGCTCTGTGTATGTGTGTGTTTTTATCACCATCATTTGTTTTAATTTCAGGTGTTTTTCTATCATTCCAACTGTAAGGCTCCAGGTAATACATGGTTGGCGACGCGTGTGTTCAAATATGTTTGTGTGTGAGTGTGCGTATCTGACCGTGCTTGTGGATATATATATATAT
>JADHZB010002051.1:10752-52640 GCA_015657535.1 Nephromyces sp. MM_2019 | reverse complement strand
CCTCTCCTTCAGCTCCTTCAGCTCCAGCTTCTTCCTTTCCATCTTTATCTTCACCTCCTTCAGCTCCAGCTTCTTCCTTTCCATCTTTATCTTCATCTCCTTCAGCTCCAGCTTCTCCTTCCTTTACATCTTTATCTTCTTCTTCAACTCCTTCAGCTCCAGCTTCTCCTTCCTTTCCATCTTTATCTTTCTCTTCACCCTTTGGAGTCTTTGCCGCTTCTCCAGAAGTAGTTTCTGCAACTTTACTTCCTAGTGCCCCTGCTATCGTAGGGTCCTTTTTGAGGGCTTCCTCCTCCTCTTCATCCTCATCGCTGTCTTCATCCGCCGTATTGCTATCGTGATCTTTATCACTTACTCCGGTTACAGTATCATCGCTCGGGGTATCAGTGGGTATTACCAAAGGTTTCTTTTGACCTGGGTTGACAAACTCAGGCTTTGACTTGCCGGTGAGGCCGCAAGTTGTCTTTTTGCCCTCTGGGCCATCTGAATCTCCTGTGATGACGATAGCACCTTTGCTTTTATCTTCACCTCCATCATCCTCATCTTTATCTTCTTCGTCTGCTGGTGCCAAAGTGGCGGTAGCAATTTTTGTGTGTGCATTGGTGCTTGTTGCTATAGTGCTTGAGGTTGTTACTGGTTTAGAATCATCCTCTTTTTCCTTTGTTACTTTAACGGAGGATGGTTTAGGTGGTGCTGGAGTTACACTGACTGTTGTGCCACAGTTTTCACATGTTTCGATTTGAATATCGTTCGAACCGTCATTACAGCTGCGAGACCGATGTTTCTTGCATATTGCCGTGTCACATTTCCATTCACTCCACTCGCCGCATTTCTGTGCCGTTGGAAGAGTCAAGCATTTTGTACAGGCTTTCAGATCGGCGACTAACGGGCAACCTTGTCGATATCTGTGCTGAAAACAGGTCATATCACAGTCACCCCAGTCGGTCCATTCTCCACATTCCGAGTTTTTTGCGGGCATGCAACTAGTGCATTTCTGTACATCAACGTTGATAACGCATCCTACTCGATGCCTCTCGCGTAAACAAAAGTCATCACAGCTGGTCCAGTCAGTCCAGGGGGAACACTTACTTTCGGCAAAGTTAAGTATCGCTTCTGAACATTTATTGGGCAACACGGAAATAATTTGAAACGAGGGAGAACATGTTTAAAAGCTCATTAACTACTGCCGTAGTCCTCATCTTAGGATGAGGCGCACATCAGCAAGCATGCTACTCGGCATCTATGATAAAACTATTCCGGAATAGTTTGCAAGATTTTAGCTCACCTAATCTACACGTTTCATTGTTAGTATATAGGCTAATGCGTTGATATTGGCGAGAAATAAGCAATCTGCTAATGTGCACCTTGATATTTTATTTTGTTATTAACCCATTTTACTCCATTAGGTATCAATTACTACAGATCTTAACCTAGTACTTCAATAAAATATTTTTCACCCGGAGCTCTTTGCATATTTAACCTTTAGCATAACTCTCGGTTTCTCTTGTTAGTCCTCTGCTGATATATTAGCTATTTTTGATCCTCTATTTGCGATGGTATTTTTGCTCTATAATTTGCCTAGAAGGGTTATATCTCAGATGCTATGAGTTTACCCGTAATCTATTTGGTTACCCGGTAGCATGCACTACTTGATTACTTGCAGTAGTCATGTCTCTCCGCAATAGTAATTTAACTAGCATAAATCAGGCGATTTCTGAACAACTAACGTTACCTGGAACCAGGAGGACCGCAAAAAATGAAAGAAAGAATGGCTTATCAGTAATCTTCATATTGTAAATACTTTTTTTTCTTCTGTTGTCCCTGGCGGCATCAATGGTATGCCAAAACCACCATGCTACTACTTAAAAAGTTATCCTCGATTTGAGAGTCCTCCAAATTTAGCAGCTAGTTTTCTCTACGGCTTCGGAAGAATACTGAGGACTGCAGCTTTCCCTGAAAAAATTTAATCATGGGGATTCACTATGCTTTGCTTCAAGACTTGTTTGCTACTCGAAACTTGAAACGCTACCAAGCATAGTATCCCATGCAGTAGTTACCCTTATATAAGTAGCTGAGGCCAATGTGAATCTGTCAATTTTGGCGCTACTAGGTGAGCTAGATATCATTCGAGATTTCTATCACTTCAATTTTCTATATCTAATCGAAAACAAGTCCAATTGGAAAATGCGCACCAGTAAAAAATAGACAACTAAAAATTTCAATCACGCCTTCAAAGCCCTTGTTTTCTAACCCGTTATCAGTACATATGAAGTCCTGCTATCAAGAAATAAAAAGTACGTCGTGCTTTAAAGGGCACTATGAATTTTTTTCGGCCTTCTTGACCGACTATTATCTCGAAAAACCCTTAAACAAACTGGGTATTCTAAAAAAATTTGATTCACTTGCATAAATGCTACAGTGTGCTCTAACTGGCAATGCAAAGTCGAAAATCTACCCTTTGGAAGGTGAAGCTCATGACCCCTAAGTCAACTCATGCAGAAGCACTTATCGGAGGGTAGCACATCCCTTTTTGTACTTACTTTGGGCTTGCGCCTTGCAAGTGTATGGGATTGCTCATCCGTTATGCGAGTTTCTACTATTTCATGGGCATCATTTTAAATACTACGTTGATGAAGCTGACTGACAAGCCATCCAAGGGTAAATTTTTGCAGCTGAGAAGTCAGTTGATAGCGTATTGCTAGATATCGCTTTCTCCTTACAATGTGTCAGGAGAGCCGCAAAATTGATGCCCAACTTTTATTGGAGTGAATGCGATGCTACTGAAGCTATGGTAAAAACAGCTCAAGTTAAGTTATTATTAATATTGCCTTGCAATACGGTAACTTTATCACCTATTCGATTGGTGCTGCTACAACTCCTTCTATGCTAGCAGAAAAATTAGTTAGTGGTAGAGGAAACTACAGATTCAAGTTTTGCCGCTTTCATTACGGCGAACAATTCGTTTCTTTAAAATCCAATAAACACTATTAAATCATTCAATCTAAAGGCAACGTGCGAAGAAGCAGAAGATATAGTCAGAGCTAGGCCTCCATAACTGAAAGCTAATCAATTGATGCGACTAAATTTTGATGAGTTTAGCTACCACCGCCGGGTAGGGGTAGTACTAAATAGCTACCTGGGCATTGCTGCGCACTATGCCATATTGCACTGCCAAGACCCTATATTAAAGTCCAAGACTCGCGAAGCTTCAAACCAGAATGCTTCGCGGCCTGGAGCATTCGCTCGTAAGCTGGAGCTAGAGTGGTAGGATGGTCGCCGCTCTAACATCCCTAGAATTGTGAGCAGCTTGGAGGTTATATGTGTTGCAGCACAGTATAAACGTCCGTAACTCCAGAGGCTTAGTCATATTGTTTCGTAGCTGCTAAGTAAGGTGTTAAGCAATACGGAAGGATAGCTGTGAGGTAGCACCTATCCTTAATCCGCAACTACTTAAATATTTGCAATAACTCTCACAATAAAAATCATGCCATATTTGCAGTTTTGAGAGTGCTAGCATCCGAAGATTCTACCTTTCTCCTATCATTAAACCGTATTACAACACCCTTTATTGAAAAGTGTTACTATTCCGTGAAGCTCGTAGTCATACACATTGCATTGTAAGCCTATTTCGTAGAGGCCTTTATTGTTCTTTGTGCTAACAAAGGCAATCTAAGAAATACCAAGCTACCTTGCATAGGCTTGGAATTGCTATTTTGTTGTAACCCGATTATCTGAAGCCCCACAATTTCCCCTCGTTATTCGACGGGCTGACGACTTCCAGTAAAGTTAGACAAAGAAATTAAGCCATCGCGAAGCCCATGAGATAAGCGCTGCATTGCTGCCTAGCAAGTGCAAAGCCGGAGGAAGCGGCAAAGCTCTGCTATTCGCCTAGGAACAGTTCACACAGCTGGTCTATGTATTATTTTAAAGAAAATCTCGACTCGGTTGTGAGCCCCGACTCTCATCAAAGTGCCTACCCTTTGTACGGACTATGCGAAAGGCTAGTAAATACTAATATGGCAGCCCGCCGTAGGATATAACGAAATTTTTTGACCGTTTGCATTAAGAACACAATTCATGGGCACCTCCCAAGTATTTGGTGAGGTCCGTGGGTGCCTCAATTACGAAAAAATATGTTTGAAGTCCTGCTTTGGAACATCGCACGCAGTGCCAGCTTAGAATTCCGAGCAAATGCTACACTCTTCCTTTTCCTTTGATGGCGTACACACTGTCGTTACCGAATCAATGTTAAAAAATGAACAAGATAGACAAGTCTAATTCAATTTTCCCATTTTCATGTTTAATATAATCACAACATTGTTGGTCACTTGAGCAGTGAGCACAGCGTTGCAGCATCCACTTGCTAAATTCTGCAGTATTGCGTTCCAGCGCAGAATACGATTTGTTTGCATCGGGCATCGCTTTCACAAGCACTATTGTGCTACTGGATTTGTAATCTCTTGAGCTTAAAGTATCAGCGTTAATTTCTGGAAAAAACAAGCGTATTATCTTTCCAGAATATGTTATAGGCTACCAAGGAAATTGTTGGGCACATCTGCACCGTAATTTTTTGTTTTATCATGGTCACAAACGGCGCTGGAGCACCACTGAAAAGTTTTCTCTAAGTTTCCCCGTAGTTTCCCGAGTTGTTTATAAGTTTTTGTATATAATAGAACCTACACTCAGTGTATTGCAGGATGAGATGCACCCACGTTGGTCCTTCGTCAAAACTGGGCACCCAATACTAGGGCGTACAAGACTAATTGATTGCGTAAGCGGTAGTTCAGCATGAAGTACTAATTTTAACATTGAATATATTAGGGGTATGCTCCGCACGACGAAGCTAATTCCAATAGCAACTACTGTGATGCTATCCAGTAGCCGATCTAGGTGACAACTATCAATCCAGTATCATTTTACAGATGGAAAGATATTACAGTAAAGCAAGCTAGTCTGGTAGGGCCGTACGCTTATTATGCTGTGAATCTCAGCAAGTATTGTCAACTGAAAACTTTTTTGTCGCTGTGGGGGTTTTGCAGCCGCAATTATCTTTTAACTTTCGTAGTAAATAGCAAGCCTGCTGGTGCAGTCTCACCTGTTGCAATCAGTTCGCTTTTTCCTCGTTGAACTCGAACATTCATGCTCAGCTGTTCATACATCATCCACGTCAGCGTATCGCTACGCGCTCCAGAAGCTTCGTTACCACGAAACCACAACTTTGTAGCGGAAAGCTAAAAATTCAATATCAGTTGCATAATTTCCAAGACTTACTTTACAGAATGCTTATCTATCCCTTAGATTGAGAATTTTTCTCACGCCAATATTGGCGGGGGGAGACATAATAGTATACCGATGATGTTATCTAAACCAGTGCAGAATAATATGCCTTGCTAAGTCGCAAAAATTTTCAGATTATTATGAAATTTATTATTGGGACTGGGTGTTAACCAGCGCTAAGAAAATTCTGGAGCTATAAACTTGCTTGGTATAGATGCGCAGCTTCACGAGCAGGTGATTGAAAATTCAGTGGAATAAGTCAATGAAACTACAATAGTTAGATTTTGCTGCATAGCGTTGAAAAAAAGATTGTGCAGCACGAGATAGCGACAGCTTAAAGAGCTAGCAAAAAGGCAAAGGCTTATAGCATCCCTTGATAAACTTATAACTCTATGAACATAAAAAAATGCTGTTGAATGACATGAACAACTGCCATGGCTAGCTTCCAAGTTGCAAGTACAGTGCCACATCATCAAGTCCCCATGAGGCCTGTAATCGCCATGTAGTGATAATTTTTGTATTTTCCTTCTCTAGATTTCTTAAGAGGGTTTTATAGCTTTTCTCACCGTGCAAGCATCCCATGAGGTTGGAAAATTGCTTCCAAAGCTAACTACTAAAGAGTCTTTAAAAAAAATAGACAGGGAGTATTAATCAGGTGATGCGATGGGGTTCATAGTTTCACGCGTACCTTGCTTATGAATAATTTCCGCTTGGACTACTACCTAAATCGACTCAAAGATGTTTTCAAGTCCACAAAAGTACCACAAAAATTTTAACACATTTACCGACAAACGGTCAGGGTACTGGCTTCCGCAGACGTCAATTCCATGCTTGATACATTCCTGGAAAAAACGGAAGCGATGCATTACGCAGTGTCAAAAAATAGTCTTTGTAGATAAACTTACAGACTTGAAAGGACCTGGGCACCATCTCCAGCTTCCTGACGATGGCATTTATTGCTTTTTAACTTTTTTATTTTATTCTTAGCCTTAAGCCAAGATGCATATATGATACAGCTATGTACCACTATGTAGTAACGTACCACTCCAAACTATTGCATCATCCAGTTTCATGAAAAGACTTTCCCCTGTGTTTTAGAGTTAGTGGCTTTAGCATGATATTACTGCAACAATAGAAGGTGGCGGAAAATACGGCTGCTAGGAACACGAACCTTCCCATCTATCCAGATAGTGTACTCTCGCAATGATTCGGACATGGCTGTGCAACGGGAGCTCTCGGAAAGTTTTGGCTGCAGTCGTGGCCCCGAATTTACTGCACTACCTTCACGACACGAGTAAATGCTATTTACAATGAACGTCATATCAAGGATTATACCAGTGCCCTCCAAGAAATACATCATATGTGCTGCCGCAGCTACTGAACTCCTACGTAGGATTTTTATACATCGAATTTCGTATACTATCTGCAAGGTTCATGTTAGAGTTTTTACTGGAGGTTCCCAATAGCTAGGCCCGGCGTCAAATAAATCGAGGCTCCATAATGTCCTGCAGACTTAAAGTATGGACATATGCGTACCATAAAATTGATGTAAGGCATCTCTACTCGTACCACTGATTGATTTCCGATGAACTTAATGATCCAAGTACAGACAAAGAACCAAATAGCTTCGCACTATTGATTTTAACCTTATTGGAATTTTCCTCTATCTCTAATATCTTTCTTTTTCTGCTTTCAAGTATTAAATTCCCGTTTCGTTCCCCCATCATGACGAAATCTTTACAATACGGCACACAAACAAATGTAATAAATAAGAATAAATCAAGTCAATATGACATTAAATGTGGGTTTAGGGCATGATATTTACCCTACCTAACCTTTTCCACTCCCACCAAACACTAGCGCTTCCTTTATCTTTAATCCGGGGCCCCGCTTACTCGAAAAAACATCTGGCCAAAAAGTAGCTTCCTTGTTATGTTGCTTCGTTGTGAGACCTCTCTCGTAAAAAACGTCGGAGAACGTCGCTATAAGCAACGAGATTAACGCTACGGAATATCTCATTATCCATGCAAGGTGCTCCTGTCATCTCAAAGTATAATGATACGCCTACTGGAGTTATCAAGCTAGCTTGTGTTTTCTGCAGCCCATAGAGTAACCATACACTCATTAGAAGGATAGCAGTATGTATTTTGCAATTTACAAAGTTTTTTAAGAATTGTTAAACATTTTATTATTTAAGTTGTAGGTAAGCTGAGCCAGGGGGTAAACTGTGGATTGTACGTACATGATAGGAGACATCTCTATACCGGGTGCTTCTATGCCATCATAGTTTAAAACTTAAGTTCGCCCTGCTTTTTGCTTGATATTCAAATGATACTGTCCAAAAAAGGGCGCTGGGGATTCAAGAAAATTGAGAACAAGATACTATTCCAGACCTCACTTCTAGCAGAAGAAAATCTTTTCCAATAGCCCTTTCTTCTATAGTTATGCATATGTAACAGAAAGGAATACGAGCATTACCGCAGGTATAAACCACAAAATTTAAGGTGCTCTGCTTATAGTGAATCCATAATTATCCGCAATCTTCCTTAATATTTTTTTTAGTGTGTAATATATCCTGAAGTAACACTTATAATAGCCTGCGTGGAAAGATGGGAAATTTTCCAGTTGGGCCCACAACGAATAGGCTGTTTCGAAATGCTATTTTGCCTTGTGCTGGTCAGGAAAGAATCTAATTGAATACACATATTCTTTTAAATATTTGAGGAAAGCAAGAAAGTACTATTATCTGAATTAGCGAAGGGGTAGAACTCTTTGCATGAAAGACTCTACTAATTGCATAGTAATGAAATTTATTTTATTTCCTTCGGAAAAGCTGGTTAATGATAGATGTGGCTAGGCATACCCTCATGGAGATATAACATTAGAAGATTTAGTAACTTAGTAGCACAAGTACGACAGGTTTTGCGTAGCTTTTTACCCCATTTTTTAGTGATATATCCAATAGGTAACTGGCACTTTTTGTTCTACCACAAATCGCTCATATGCATCTGGACTTTCGCCTAAGAAAAATGACGCATGACGTCTATGTACTTGTGCTTAAGCAGTTACGCTGTGTGATCGCTGCATAGGAGCACACTTGCACCAGTGATAAGAGTTCTTATACATTCTGCATTGTCATGGGCACCTAGTAATTTTCTCAGGCATCTGGAATCTACATTAATTCTAGCAATTATAAGGATTGAGATGAACAAAGCTCCTCAACCAATTTTCATGAATTTTGAACTTTGGCGCGATATAGCTGGATATGCCTTACGATGAATCCTAATGATTGTTTTACGTTATACCTAGCCAATGACAGCAATAGCTGAACTCCCAATTTTCTGCGTTCATAGAGTTAGAGCAAGTGCTTTTTACAAGATGTACATCTATGGCGTTGACAAGAGCAATTAGCAATGATCCACCAAAGTTAGATCAGCATGGAAGACACTCGAAGCGAGCCAATGAAGTGTGAATCTAGTTCCTTAGACAATGTTAGCAGCGGATTAATATAATGAACTTTTTTAGCGAAGCAGGAGTTGACTAATGTCTGTAATGTAGAATAGCTGCCTCCCTGGCTGTTTAGCAACGCCGCTTGCTTACCTACAATAGATTCACTTTTCCTTTTGAAAACAAAAATTTCAGGGGCACCCATATGTTGAGGCTACCTTGCTTACTGAAACAAGTTCAGACATCTTATAGCTTCGCGCTACTATACAGGAAAACGCGGGAACGCCACGGGTAAACAAGCGTTGATTCTGCGACTATCATTTCAGCTTCACTCCTTTTCAATGTCATCACCTAGCCCCTTTGCGCCGAAAATTCCTGATATAGTTTATTTTTGTATGCGATATCACCTGGCGATAGCACAGAGATCTACATGTCTTCAATTTGAACTCTTCGGGGATACAAAGGGTTCCTCTTGTAGGTATTCTTGTCTAGCCCCTGGCAGAAGTCTTTGCCTATCTGAGTCTCCATCATATATCAATTACTTCACCCATTTACTCAATTGTGCAGTCGCTCGAAAGTGATATTGTGGGCACGGTTTTTGCGCGTCAAGTATACGATAGACACCATGAGTCTTGAACGCTCTTGGAAGAGCATGTTTTGTCGTGATGCAGCGAAAGTAGCTGCACAGTCACCTCTCGTTGAGGAGAGCATCCAACCTTATCTAGATAAAGCAGGATATCCTGATGGATGGGATGACAAGGGAATCTTTCAATTGATGCTGGAGGAAGAGGGTGATGGTTCCAGTGTATGGTATCCTCATATTTTAACAATGAAGGAAGATTTGATGGTAACTTCATTAGATTTGTTAGTGCACCGAGTCCTATTTCCGCACCGTCATGTATTTTTTTTGGAAAAATGAATGGGCATTGTTTGCCGATATCACATGCGAGAGAGCCAATATTTGTTAAGCCTGCGGAATTTAATTTCAGTAGTCATTTGCCCCCTGTTCCTTCTTGTATGGAACAGTTTTTTACGGAGCTGCAGTAAAAGTAAGAAAGTGGAATTTTACAGCCACCGTGCTGACGTTTATACCTGTAGGATGCAGGAACGACATATTGAGGAGCCTGCTGTAGCTAGAAAATTTCTTGCTAAATAGCCTGTGATCTTAAGCACGTTTTGGCGTATGAATGCTTGATATATTGTGTATGGGAGCTTTAGGGGTTCTCAGACATGTTCCTTGCGGTGAATAGAAGTACAAATAGCGAAGAAAAATAATTAGGCCTCTTTAGTTCCCCATATCTTTTTGAATCTTTTTGGTTCGTCACCCCCCAATGCTTGTGATTCTTTTTAGAATGTACGACTGCATGTGGTTTAAATTTCCTTATTGTTAGAGCATAAGAAATGGCTTACCCTTTGTCCCTTTTTCGGGTCGTTGGATTACTGACTATTACGAAGCTGTTTTCAAGGCACTTATATCCATCTGATTAATTGCATTGTTACTCATGGCATAGGAATGCTTCCTCGTACACTAAGGGTCATTGTGACGGAGCATTCCTCTGCACTGTCATTTTCAGAATACTTTGAATGAAGTTACGGTGGAGCTATCACTGAACGAGCGTCTTAAAAGCGTATTTTCCACCCTTTGTAGCGCTTTTATTGAATTGAAGGCAGATAGCGGGACTCCTGGGACGGGAAAAACTACGTGAGCCGATGGAAATAAAAACAAAAATAATGAAGTGAATTTAATTCTTAGGGGTTCTTTGAGTTTGCCGCCATGGGTTACTTTTTTCAAGCAACTTGCTGCATACTCAGCCCAGCCGAACCATCTAAGCTCTACGTGAACGTATCTTATTCTATAGTACGCCTCGTTCAGATTAGAATACCTATAAAAGGCAGTACTGCTACAATAACTTTTCAAAATTTGTAGGCATCCAACTAGTTTCTTTTTTTTCTCGCTTTTTTTTAATACCGAGAATTTCTCTCATGCATTTTGTAGGAGGAAGGAAACATTTTGCTTTTGTATAGTTTTTCATCTTCCCTAATGCCTCCTTTAAAAGATCACACCTTTGGATTTATTGCCAAGCTTGATCGATTATTGGTTGTTATCCTGCTGTTTTATTCTAAAAGCACATTATTTAAACTTTCTCCCTTTTGATATACCCAGCCGTACTGCAGTTTCATTCTCTTAATCACATTATGCCAGAATTAAGGAGAATAGCCATTAAAAAGGGCAAAGCTTAAATTTTGAAATATTTTCCCTGAGTTTACCGCGATTTTCTACTTCATACCGCAACTATTTTCAATTTTCCAGCTAAAAAAGGTTGTTTTTGTTTCTTGCGGTTTCATATTAGAACGTGACACGTGGGTTCGCTGCTATATTGTGGTGTCTGAAATTTTAATGGGATCGTATTGCTTACTTGCTATTTGATCCTTATCGCCTAGAAAAATAGTGTATGTAAAATGCACTTCTTTATGCCCTCTCGGTAGAAATTCAGTCCTAGCAGTCTTGCCTTCATAGGTACTATGGCGTTTAAGTTTGCCTATATTTTATCGTTTTGCCTTTTTTTGAAAAAATTTGCCGTTCATATGGGCTAGTAAAAATTATGTGAAGAGCGTGGTAACATTGCTTGAGTTATTCGTTGCCTGTAAGATTGTAAAGGCGCACTATTCTTGTAGCTTTAGTAGGGGAACTTTCGTTTTATTTTGCTCGTGTACTGAAAGTTGAGGAGCTGCGGTTTATCTTTTCTGAAATTTATTGGGCGTATATATAGTAATTAATTTTAACGAGCTTATATGAAACCTATTTATATATGCAACTAGCCTAAAAATTTTTCCTCTCATCTTTTAAGAATAATTTTCCAATTTACGTGCAACCTTTTGCTCCTCTTTGCATTTTTCTTTTATTTTCTTTTAAAACAATATGGCGTAGCTAATATAATAAGAAATGCATTAAAAATAGCATTAGAAGACTGAAAATACACTAGACATTTATAACCAAGATATATCTTCTATAGAAGTAATAACTACCTTTCCTTTTTGCTCAAGAAGTGTGTAATTTTCGGTACTTTATCATCTCAAAATCAACTGTAAAACTTGATGGAGGCAATCTGCATATAGCCTCACAATTGCTTAGATCGTAAGTGCGTGATTCATTAAAACTATGGGATACTTTGACCTCCTTAAAGACTGTGCCAAAGTATTCCACCAGTTTTTTTTGTTGTACAGTTCAATAGATGGATGTACGGTTGAAGACTTTGAATCCCAGCTAGGATTTGTGAATCATTTGCAGGAAATCAAGCAGCTCGTTGAAGCATCAAAAAAAAGAAACGTAAAATTGCGAGAAAATATCTCATTGGTGAGCTTAATTCCGTGGTTTTTTGAAAAATGTCGTTTTTTCTTGCCTATGAAGAATAGCAAAAAAACCATTTGATGTTACTATTTTTATTTTAATTTGCATACCAATAGGATTTTTTATTATTTATTTGTGCGTATGACTTTTTTTTGTCAGAAAAAAACTTTTTTACGTTGTGTATACGCATATGTCCATAGGAATTTTTTTTTACGCAGTTCAAAGAGGAGGAAGTCCACCTGGATTCTTTGTTTGCCACATACCGCTCAAAGCTCGAGTGAGTGTTTTTCTGAAAAATTTTACGGTTTTGCTGTATTTCATTTGGTTACAGTGTTAACGAAATAATTAAGCGAGGCTACCTTGAGTATTTGCATAGTGAATAATAGTAGCAGGCTTTGTTTTTTGGTGGCTGGCAGCTACAATAGTGCGAAGCTAATGAGATTTGAACGGCAACATATAGAATTAAAATGTTTTATGAAGGGTTTTAGTTAGCGTTAGAATTAACTTTTTTTTGTAGGTAAGGGGGATCTTTTGCTTATTTTAAACGGAATTTTTGTTTGAGATATTTTCAGCTGTGTGCAATAAGCTTTTATTTAGGAGCTTAATGCCATTTTTGAATGAAATTCGTTTTTTTCAATCTACTATATGATTGCGTTCAGCTGATTGTATATTTTTTTTGATGTTGCGCCTCAGTACTTAGTATTCATAGTTTTTTTATGAGGAAGCGCCTATTAATGCTGGTGAATTTATAAAAAAATGCATTGATTGAATTTTTCTTTATTTTAGGGTTTTACACCCTGGAAGTTCATCGGAGTTAGCTAGCCTTGAGGAGTAGCGGGCCATTTCTAAGCATGCTATAATATAAATTTAAAGTTTTACGCTTTTGAATAACTCATGGGAGCTTTTCATACTTTTCAATGGTATATATATTTTATGCAATTTTTAACGCCCATTTGAAGAGCCTTCTAAATAGTTTTTACCAAGTATCTGGAATTCAGTGAGCTACGGGAATTCCTCCTGAATTTTTATCTTTCAAAGTATAATTCTTAACTTCTTCGGCTAACTTTTAGTAGGCTTCAAGGAATTTTTTTCTAATTTATCGTGGCATCGCTCGTTTTCTAAGTACTGGTGCCGTTAGAATTGATTTTAAAGCTGAATATCAATGTATTAAACTGCCCATCATGTGAATTATAAGCCCAGGCTTGTAAAAAGTTTGAAGGTATTGCCAACTACTTGAAATGCTGCTATTTTATCAAATTTTTTCTTGCACACTGAGCGATTACTGTTTTGAGGTTTGCTTTTCTTACTCCTGCTGACTGCTTTCTTCATTGTAAAATTTGCCATCAATAATTAAGTTTTATTAGCACGAATAAAAACCAGGCATAATCAGATGTGTATTCGAATAATTCTATTAAATCTAGATGGGAATGCTTCTCCAAGCTCACTGTTTTGAGAGCTTTTCTTTATAGCTGATACATTGTCAACAAATATAGTGTTCACTTAAGCAAGCCCATGATATAAGCCTTGGAACTCCATAAAATGATTCGCTAAACAAATGAGCTAATATTGAAACGTTGATGATATCGTACATCGAAGATTTATTTATATTACCTATATCAATAGGAAAGCTCAAAATACATATCTGAAGCGTTTTCTGGGCATATTTAGTTATATATGCTGGATACTGCATATAATATCTGGGATATAAATGATAATTGTAGTAGAAAATTGGTTTCTAAATTCCAGTCTTTTTTTATATCGTGTGAGCAATTAGCTAGGATGGACGTGCACTATCAGCAAACCAATTGTTATCATATGGGGTCCAAGTGGCAAGCGCTGTGTTGAAAGTATGTGCATTGCAAATCTGTTAGAGATATGCTCCAAAGAGGGTGGTTCAATTTTTACGCTTAGCAGGTCCTGATAATTTTTCGTGTATTGGTAACAAAGCTACTTCATCTACACAGCTCTTACCTACACTTTTAGCACTAAAATTTTAACTTGAGTAAGATTCTTCCAGGAATATTGATTTTATTCATGACACGAATTTGTAGTCTTACATCTTCTCTCACGATTTTTTTCCTTCTGCCAATGCCGCACGACGTGCTAATAACAAAAATATGAAACACATTAACTTTGTTTTCAAGTTTATGATATCTTTAGGAGCCAGAATGTGTGAACTTTGATGTGTACCATGCCAAACTATTAAAAATGATCCTTAATGTTGAAGTGTAGATATGATCATATTCTGTGCCTTTTAACGCCAGATGCCGCCTGTTTCGGCTAAAAAGCCTATCATGTTGTCCATTCTGCTATACTATTTTATTTAAATTACAGAATGGTTAAAACAGTGTCTATTTAGGGTGATTTATTATGCCGCTGGCTGCTTCAAGTGGCAAGTGAACCGTCGCTGGTAATTGCTGGCCGGCTGCCACGAAATATGGCACTCCACATTGTTTGTACATACCAGTTGGATAAAATCGGGTCACTGCAGAAACAATTAATAAGACCGAGTTGCTGACTTGTGCGCTACTGCGCTAACTGCTTAATCCTACTATTGTTATGCTGTGCAACGGTTTAAGCGGGCAGGTAATGCCTTTTTTAGTAGGCCCCTGGGCGGAAATTTGTAGCTACAAATGCGTGTTTTTCATTTAATATCACTATATTTTCAGAATTAGCTATTTTAAGGGACATTTTTATTTCTGCTTTAAATAAATAAGCTTTAATATTCCGCTAAAGCTTTTACATCCGCTAAGAATTTCATCTGGGCAAAAATAATTTGCAAAGGTCAGCATTGGAGCACTAGGCTCAATTCAGCGCTCAATATCGAGAACTTAGCTTCATATTCCTCTATGACTTGGTGGTAAAATTGTCTTAGCAAGTAATTTTGCATTCTGTTTGTTTAGAACTACCTCGCTACTTCTTCTGGGTTAGCATCTAACCCGGAATAACGCGTCAACCTGCCTATGCAATTAGAGCCGAAGTTCGAGCTTGAATTTCAGTTGGATAGCCATATCGTACCTCTCCATTTAGTAGTGTATCAGGCAGTGGAATATTGAGGGCAGACTGGCAAGTATACTATTTACTGCTGAGCACTATTACTATTTGATATCTAGTTGGTACGGTGGGGCTTCTCTGATTCATGGTACATGATGCAATGCCTTGTTCCTGCTCAAAGTATTTCTATGGAAATAAGTCCCGGCAAGAAGAGTACAGAATTCGCGTATGCAATAATTTTTTGGCTTTACCTTAGTTTAAGTGTACTCGAGTCAATAGTTCTGCAGTGAAAGTGGCACAAATACTCATTGGAATAACACAACAGATGACAAGAGCAAAAGGCAAGCATTGGTGCATCTACAGTTTAATCTCTGTCCTGCAGCTACCTGGCACGTCAGTTTTCATGGCTGCGTGGCTTTTAAACTACACGGTTGGATTTTTTCCTACCTGGCCATGCTCTAATGCACCGTTTCTCCGTTCACGGCTACCCATAAGCAACTCGCCACACAAACAAATCAAGCTTTTACGTATCACTAAAAACGATTTTTCTGCTTCTGCTAGAACTTCCTTCGATGACTTACAGTAGTTGAGCTGCCTAAAAATGATGAGCCTTATCTTTTTTTTGCTTCACCTTTTTTTGATTACGCCACCGTGAATGGCTTGAGTATTGACTAGCTTGTCCCAACTGTCGTTCTATGCTTAATTTTCCTGCAAGATACTCGGCACCAGCTTGCACTGCTGGATTTATAGATTCTACTTTCCGTTTTGCTTAAGTTATGATTGTCCCAATTCTCCTGCTTGAAATATACACAATTCTTTAATTAGATGGAAACGAAGGGGTTCCAGTATCGACTGGTCATGCCTCTTCGTGTGCTGAGCATAGGCCGTATCAGCAATAGGCATGGTAAGTAAACATCCTTAGTTGAAGTGATAAAGTTAGATTTCTTCCAAACTTTCTACTAAGTTTAAGCACAATTCGATAAAGAGGTTCTTTAAAACAGGCAAAAATGTCTGTAGCAAAGCGTGATGAGCCCGGCGTCCATACAGCCAAAATTAACAGCACATCGATTGATGAAGTTGTTACCTGCCCAGTTTGCGGAGTAAACATAAATTTTAGCGGAATAAATCTTCATCTTGATAGTAGTTGTGCTGCAGCCTTTGGTCAACCCAGTCAAAAGAGACCTTCTGGTAGAGAGAATTTCTATAAAAAACCCCGAAAATGGCCAAAGAGTACGAACGATGCAGCGTCCTGCCAAGTACACGTACTCGATAGTAGCGAGGATGATGACGCAGTCATATTATCATATGTTCCGCCTACTCAAGATGCCGACGGTACCACCCATAAAAGCACAAGCATTAGTTCTGCTGAGGCTTCGGATCTGGCTACTTCTGTGGCTCCCGAAAAATTGGAACATTCGTTCAATGACGATCTACAATCCACAACATATAAAGAGGTTATATTTTTTATGCTCTTCGTGCAATGAATTTTTATTCCGTATATATATTGGATGTCAGGTCCATTGAGGACTAGCCATATTCTGGTGCTTACAAGTTCAGTTAGATGCACGAGTCATCTTTAAGAATTGGGGGTGGCTCTTATAGAATCTCACTTCCTTCTTTCTTAAATGTTGCTAGGCAATATTGGATTGGCCGATTTCACTTCAGGAGAAAACTGTGGGCGCCGCAGCCGAATATTTCATAGAATCTCAAGAAGGCGAGTATAAGCTTCAGAATATTCAAGCGTCTTCTTACGGTAAGGAGCGTAGTACTGTTCTGAAATCTTCAGTAAATCTAACTTATTCAAAAAATCTTTTGCTCTATCCTTCCTAGATTCTAGAAGAAGTAATTCCAGGGACTCTTCGAAGGACTCCTGTCACGATAGGCTTCTTTCTTCCCACGAAAATTCTGCTGTGGAGTCTGCTCCATTCGATTCAACTGATTGTCCTGATGGCAACTCCCAGTACATCACTAATGCAACTGAGCTTGCTACTGTTAAGAGTCAACAGGAGGACTGCAAAAGCATAGGGAATACTCCTAAACTTGTCAACGAAGATTCTCCTCCTGGATTATACACCTTCCATGACTTTCTCAATCAGGATGAAGAGGAAAAACTACTAGATTTCATATTTGGTCCTGGAGAGTTTTACCTAAATGGTAGCAGTAAAACATATCGTGTTGAAGCAAACCAGCATGCTCCTGCAGGTTACACTATAAATTTAACGTGTACTGCCTCTTCCAGATCCGTAAGACCTCATGATGAATGTGATATTTGTCTGAAAAAGGTAATTTTTCCCGTTATTATTTCTGATAAAAGTTTTTGTTCTGATTTCAACCGAGAGTCATTATCAGACAGTGCGACGACAGCTCGTAAGGACATGCTTAGCAGCCCAAAACTGCGTCGGAGTGAGGGTAAAGGTTACGGTAACTCTTTGTCAAAGTCTTTTCAACTCCCAGTTTTATCACATAATCTCTACACAACTCATTTTACTGGGCATGCTTTAGCGAAGACATGGGGAGTTATCACGGATAGAAGGATGAAATGCATTAGGAACCCGGTCTTAAATATCAATATGCATGCCTCTGATGTGAGTAAAGATGCCTCACCACAATCGAAGGGGAACTTGCAAGAATTTATAATGCCGGATGCCTTTGATTTTATTATAGCAAAGGTCAGGAAGCTCTCTGAGCTATTACGGAAACATTCTATGGAGCCACATGAAGTTCCTTTGGGTGATAAATACGTTTTAAAAGATCTTTCAGCTTCATCTGCAATGCTTAACAGCCTTTATAGTGGCGATGAGAATGAAAATAAAAGGGGCAGCAATTACCGCACCAATTTTCCGGTAGATTCCCACATATTCTATCTGCTAGAGAACTGGAAGCCTAACGAATGCAATGCTCTTGTCTACAAAAAACACCTTGGGCATCACTTGAACCCTCATTTTGATGATCGTTTTTTTTCTGGAGAGATTTTGGTTACCATTTCTTTACAAGGTGATTGTGTTATGACATATAAAAAAGTGAAGGAGGCTTCATCGAAACAGCCAGCGGCAGCTGTTAAGCAAGCAAAGGCTTCTTCAAAAAAGGAGTATTCTCAAACTACTTTGACATTGTTCAAGGGGGGGAAAAACTCAACAAAAGCCCTTAGTATCAAAAAAAGGCCCGATTCCTCTGACCTTGTGTTGCCTTCTGCTTTCGCTAATAAAGAGCTCAAGAATGAATACGCAATATTTCTTCCTAGAAGGTGTGTCAGCGTTGTCACTCGGCAGGCCAGATATGACTATACTCACGAAATAAAGGCTAATAATATCTTGCATCCTTCTCGAGTGTCCCTTACTTTTCGAATGAGTAAATCTTCCCTTGATGGAATGCAATGGAGGATTAAAGCTGATTAACGGTAAATTGGATATGGAAATTACATGTGGGTACTTTGGAGGCGCTGGAGAAACTAGAAGTTAAGGATAAAATAGTAGCTTTCTTCATCCTTTGTTTTTGTTCTAGAACTTTTACCACCAATGCAAAAAGTAGATGAAACTTTAAGATCGCAGGTCTGCTTGAGCCTCGTTTAAATTGAAGCTATTTAAAAAGGGTGGCATGTGCGAAATTAATCTAGTGCACTCTACCGTTTAGGCACTTTGAAAGATCAAAAATATTTTCAAAGTTAAAATTAGGGTAGTAGTAAAGAAGCCGTTTGCAAAAATTTGGAAGCTCTGAAAAACTGCTGACTAGGTCATTATCTGGCTCACGGATGTTATATTGTGAAGAATATCGTAAGAGTAACCTGTTGGCTCTTAAATAGCATATCAAGGCTGTATCAAAGTGAATCTCGCGATATTCCTCTGCTTCAGACTGACAACCGAGGATGGGGAAAGGCTTTCTGACAAAAATATAAAGAATATAAATACGTTAACAGTGACCCTTGATTTTCGAGGAGCCTTGATCTTTTCGCATACGATTTGGCATTCTCCTACTGTATTTTTATAAAGCTAGGTGACGACTTAAATTGTGAATTTAGTGCCGTCACCCAGCGTACTGCAGGCTTCCATAGTGGTACTGGTGCGGATTTTTCCCGCAAGCTTGTCCCTTACTGATGCATGGAAATGGAAGTCGATTGTAATCCTATGAGGCTCTTTTATAGTCTTATACCTGGGACTCTATTTTTGCTTTTTCTCAGTACTCAGCTATGCAGGACAGAATTAAGATAAATTCTTGTACCTCATAGCAAAATTTTTTTTATTTCTTGCCTCTGTGCCTCCGTTTATGATGAGCTTGACTATAATTACGTTATATGGCATAGTGAGGAAGCGACAACCGGAGTAGGACGTGCATTTCGTTAAAGAATAGTTAGTAATTATAAATGATGAATGAATACGCTAACCTGAAAGTGTAGCTTCCTTGCTATTTAACAAGAAAATCTTTACTTAGGTTAGTTTAAGAGCTCCGCGATTCGTTCCAAGCCGAGTTTTTTATTGATTCTTTTACCTGTTAGACTACCCAAAACACTCTTATGTATCTTGAATACGCCTTACCCTAGATATCAAGAGTATCTAGTGTGTCTCATAATACAAAATAACTCAATATTGCATATCTTGGGGCTCGCTGACTTTGGAACACGATTGTGATGCACAATTTGATGTGTGACAAAACTGCGCTCCTGGGTAGAGAGGGTCATGCTACAAGCATGCTATTATTAGGCAATATGCTCCGCTTCGCATTGCTTCATCCTTCGTGTTTATGCTTCCTTGATAGCTCTTCGTTTGGGTGTGCATTTTTTTATCAATCATAATTTGATGCTGAAGTACATTATCCACACACAACTGGTAGTTCAATTGCTTAAGGAACCGCAAATAAGTGCACTGAAAGCTGCGAGTTTTTTTAGCAAGGACTACGCAGTTAAACCCCGTGACTTGCCCCTTTACTTTCTGTGTATATGGTTGGGTGCAAGCGATTAGACGTTGTTCTTCGTATCGTAGAGGATGCTAAATAATCCAGCAATAGTATCTAAAGCCATGTTGAAAAATTACTAGCGCATGCGTATTTCATATGCTTTTAATTTAATGAGTTTGACTGCCTCGCCTAAGAGACATTATTGATTTAGCATTAACTTAGACGTTGGCAGCGCAAATCGAAACATCGCTACCCCAAACTTCATGCTTGTTAATGCAACTTCTCTGCTTACCATAGATTTCTCATCACAAATTATGTTGTGGAAAAGTATCGGAAAGCTAGCCTTCGGTGGCAGTGGCAAAATGAGGTTGCTTCGCAGGTTATCAACTTCCGGTCGAGAATACCTTGACATGTCGGCAATGTTGCGCAGGGGGTAACATTACGCAGGCTATGGTATAGGACTTCTGCAGAGTCAAGCCTATGTAACACCGGGCCTGCGTATATTAAGCTTCTTATACAGAAATAGTGGCGGAGGCGCATATAGATGTCATGGTGTCGTGCGAGAGCTAGAGTAGCCAGTAGGAAGAACTGAGTTAAAACTATACTTGCGTAGCAACTAGGTCTTTTCTACATTGTTATTCTCTAGCTCGAAAGGTAAGGCCCCGGAGGCGTCCATCAGATGTCTGCACTCGCATGCCTTAGCGGATGTTGCTCCGTCCTTGCTCACACGCTAGCTATAGGGGGATTTCTTCAGCTCTTTGGGCGATTATTGCTTTCACGCAGCCTGAATTTCTAGAAATAGCGTATTTTCTGTTTTACACGATTCTATCTGCGTGTTGTTGATACAAGTGGCGGTACCACGCTGTGATGCAGCATTCGTTAAGGCGAAAACGGCGCTGATGCGCCAGTACAACAGTAATGTGTATTATTCTGAGCATTCACACGCTGAGAAGTTACGCCGTGCGTCAATAGCTCCACTATGGCTGAGTAGAATCATGGCTGGACCCATAGCAGCGCAGACTCGGTTGTTTCACGTCTCACACGGGTGCGAGGCTGGTAGATTCATGCTTTTTATAGTCGAGATGTGATGAAAAGTTCATGTGCCTACTCCGGGGCGGGCCACTACGGCCAGATCAACGCTGGCTACATTAACGGAGTCGGCTCCATCATACCTTAATTTTTGCGGCTGCAATAATGTATTAATCAAGTTTTTATTTCCCTCTCTCCTAACGCATTGTGGTCCGGAGGGCTTAACTTTATCAGAAACTGCGGGAAAAATTCCATGGATCTCCGACTCGCAGTTGTTAAAACACTTATAGAGAAGGATTATCCTTCCGCTCTATGGCCATAGTAAGCATCTCAGAGCTGCGGAAAACTTGCAGCAATGGATGATGTCAAGCTATGGAAGAGAGATTATGGACTGGCGTTAGAATGTGCCGAAGATGTTGGAAAATTGCTGGGCAGTATACGCAATGAGGGTTCTGTGCCGGAGAAGCAGGTTAAGCGGGGTGGGAGAAACCTCGTACTTGCCAAAAGTCGGCTTGCAAACTTGAAGGAGGTTAGTGATACTGCCTAGCTGCGGAACCATTCACGCTCAGTTTAATATTGCATCCTGCTGCCTTTTTTTTCGAATAAATCCTGCGAAGGTAAAAAAATACCCTATACCTTATGTTTTAATATAAGATGCATAACTTCATGCCTAAGTGAAATGAGGAGCAGAAGTACAATTAATAGTCCGCAATTGTTATGTAGAAAATACAAAAAGTTAGCGATTCATAGAATTGACAGTTTATGCCTGTATTGTGTGTTGCCTACATTCCAGGCCATTGAGCACCTGGAAAATGTACTAAACCTGAATGATATCTACCCAAGTGAGAATGTTGTACTGCGCCAACATCGCCTGGAGTTAGAGGACATGATCACAACCCTCAAATTCACTGAAAAATCCTTACAAGAAAACCTGAGCTCTTTGTTACTCGATAACGTGGAGCTTTCAAATGTAGCCAGCTTTGATTTACACTCTCAAGGAAACCCTGGGCGCATGGTAGGTAGAGAATATAGTAGTTCATTTATCTTTCTATAGATTGCTTAAATTAATGTGTTACCTTAAATGCTTCAAGCTTTTTTAGAGCCAAAGAATAACCTCCTACCTAAGACTGCGTGTTCAAGGGCACTCAGACAGTAGATTTTGTGCCGGTGGCATATTTTTCCTCGTGTTCCCTGTGTTCGATGACTTAGAAATATTGCTTTAAATTTGCGAAAAGTCGAATTTTTACAAGACTCAAATCTCACTGTTAAACTTGAATTTTTGTTTTGCTGCATACAATGAGGATTCTTCATGAAATTTGGAGCCCAGTCATTCACTCTGTTTTCCTCAATATATTCTTGAGAAAAAGCCTTAAATGCATTGAAGTACCATTATTCACCATCACAAACTATTTGATTACTCCTCATCAAACTCAGAAGGTAATTTTTTTTAATTAAATTCTATATTATACCGTATGGCACCATCCAGATTTGCCCTCCCATTGCCCAATAAACTGTGGAAATCATTATCATTTTTGTGAATTCTTTCATGCTTGATACTTGTTTTTGTGTTTATAATTTTGATGAATCAACTAGCTTGTGGTAGAGGGGAGGCTTTAGCTTTTGATGTACAGACCCAAGCTTTCGAAGCGATTTAGTTTCACCACTGTTTTCTGTTGTCTGCATAAAACTTAAATGTGCTTCAAGAACGATGGGAGTTCCAGACTTGGTGCAAGCCTTAGCTTGCATGATGGGATTATAGCAGATCAGGATAACCGGCTAGATGATTTAAGCGGTAAAGTGGAAGCCATGAAATTCTTGAGCAATAACATTCATGGAGAAGTTGCTCTACATACAAGAATACTGATGGATTCCGTGGCTCAAGCCGAAACTGCTGAACGTAATATATCAGTTGGAGCGCGAGTCTCGCAGTGGTCTGCCCAAAGGGACAAGACTAATTGGTGTCTTTTGTTCCTCTTTTTTTCATTAGTGGCTTTGTTTGTATTTGAGGTCATTGTTCTTTAGCGTGAAGCTAGGATCATGATTACCTATGCTGGTGGCTACTTTACCGTGTTTTATTCTTAGAAACTATACGAATGATGACTTACATTTGCTAAGCAATTTGGGTTCTAGGAAGCAACTACTTCCAACGCTCCCTATCTGAGTCAGTCATGTGTCTCTCCAATTCTTTCGTTGGCTTACACTCTCAGCTGTACAATGTGCTGCAGTGTGGAGTCATAAATTTGGTCACTTGCTTTTGCCTATGCTCTTTTGAGAGCAAAAAATTTCTATTATAAATATTGCAGCTGTAGCTTTTTGAGGCCTGGCTTCATAAGGATGAATGGATGAGTACTAGCTATAAGGATCGCGAATCCAATTGCTGCGAATTATGATTTTTGCGCATTGAAAAGCGTACCTACGGCTTAACAGATATGGTTACTAACTGTAAAACTCCATCTTACTGTTTAAGAGCCGGAAGTTTTAATGCAGCAGTTACATTACTTTTTCGTTATGGTTGCGCCCCATATCAAAAATTTAACAAGAAGCAATTTTGCTTCATTGTAGCGATATACCGCTATTAGATTTGAGAACGGAAAATATATTGTGCAAATATGCTTTACCTCCTAGAACATTCTGGATGAATTATGCTTGTGTAATACCATTTTGCGGTCTGGAGAGCTAGTCACATGACTACGTTGTATTTTAAATATAATAGTACTGCTAGAGCCTGCTTTTAAGTTCGTGTATGCTATTTTACGCCAACTTTTTCCCCTTTTGATGATAAACTTCCTCACCTTGGTGCTCAACTTAAGGGTACGTGCTGGCTAGTTTGCAAATTTTGTTGAGCTAAAAACAGTGTGACTTAAAAACCTAGATTGTCTAAAATATCTGTTCCCGTTCACTTTCGTGGGTTCTTCATGTGTATACGAACCCTGCATTGCCTTAAGTTGCACTGCATCTCGTAAATTTGTTGTGCAGAAAGTCGTGCTTTGATGAAGTATCAGCCCCACCGAAGTTCTCACAAAAATATGTATCCCTTCAAACTGCACATCTTTCAAACATTGAAAGTAAAGTGCAAAGTTCCAATCTAGCTTTATCATGATTTTAATTTAAAAATCGAGAGCTTAAGGTATTTTCGCATATCCATATTTTGAGGCGATTGCGGTAAATTTTAATCTCATAGTGGCAATACCTCGTACCAAGATGAAAAATAAATTGTCTACTAGTCTTATGCAGGATCATTGTAGCTGCAAGCGTTGGCGGAAGCTATTTAATTACTCACGTGAGCTTTATGCAATAAGGGCAGTACTTGACTGCGCATCAAAAGCTATAAGCGCTCCTAATTCCATTACTCGGAAAAAAAACCGGTCATAACAAGCGTATGAGATCTGCGAAATAGATGAAACAGCAGCATGCTAACGCCGTTTCGCCCAGATTGAACCATGTGAAGCACCTGATTTAGTAAATTCCTCCACTTTCCACGACTCATGACAGTAACTATAACCGGTGTATATACACCAATGTCTAAACTCTGCATAACACACAAAGCAGAAAAAATTTCGTGATGGGATAGTATAAGTTAAGAATGAGTCAATATGGTTGCACGAAATGCTTATCTAGTGTCTGGCAACATGGCTGGATCAAAATTCACTTTCGTACTGTACTTGCTATTCTGCATGTACGCCGATGCAAAGGTACCAGCCGGTTTGCTTCCCGTTTGTAAAAGTGGAACTTGGGCATTGTAGGCATTCAACCTCATTCAGGAAACTGTGAAATTTAAAGAGCCGTTATCGCCCGGTGAGAAGATGTCAACAGGGAAAAAAACGGCGGATATAATCAAGGCTGCGGTGGGCAGAATGAGAAGCTCGGATATCGCTAAAGTCCCCGAAAAGGTAATACCAGTATTTATTTATGGTTTCAGGTATTTCGTGGAATATTTGTAGTGGTGTATCACCGTTTTAGAGCTATGCGGGAGCTATTATGGAGGCGCTATCGGAATTTCCTGAACCAAAGCGTAATTTCATATTTTATTTTATTACAAACAAAGATATAATATTAATGAGTTTGTGCGTCGGCATATTCCTCCAGCCCAAAAGGAATTAGTTAAGCCGGAAGCCAATCTTGATGGTACGAGATAGTAAACAGCAAGTGTATTACTCTATACGATTAGAGTTCATAATCATAAAAATTGCATTGCGCGCACCGATATATAGATGGATGTGAACAAGGTATGTTGCTACACGATTAGCACAAGAAACTTTGAGATAGCCCGTTCATATTACGCGAAGATATGGCAACGGTACCATGTCCCTTGGGTTTCGGTTATCTGGGAGATCTGCTTGGCAATGGCTCTAAGATATGTGGTCCTGAAGAATCCTACGATGGTAACATGATTTTCCCGTAGCTAACGGATATGTTTTTATTACCTTTAGATACAAAACGTGACCAGTGACTTCACAAGTAAAAGTGTTTCGATGCTGTAGGTCCTTGCGTAGGGCAAAACTTGAATATTAGTGGCATGTCCGAGAAGGCTAAGCTTCGCTGGTCAAGCCGTTGCTTGGCAAGATGGTAAGGCAAACTCTTATTGATTTAGCTTTGAGCCGTCCCAGTAGGCTCATGTATCATTATACATTAATCTCAGGCCTTGTAAGAAGTGTAAGCAAAACTATGCAGCTATATGTCCAGGTTGTTTAATAAGGAAACAACTCGCCAGTAGAGAAATATTACTATATTTTACTTAATTTGCTTCCGATTTACAGTCGGCTGGGAGCAGGTAAAAGGTAAAAAGGTTGTGTAAAACTGCGTTAATGGTAGCTCTTACAAATTTAAAACAAATAGAATATTCCAGACAAGGGCCTAACATGCACATCCTCCGATGACTACAATGGAAAGTGCTTTTTGGAGCAATGCGAAGAATTGCAGTTTTAATTAACGCTGCTATTAAGACTTTGTATCCAGGCCCATGTGCTGGGAAGGATATAGATTTTACGGGCTTCAATATAGGTAGTACCATAAAATGGAAACTAAGCAAAAATGAATGAGAAATTCTATTTTATGTCTGCCAAATCGTGGCATAGCAATGCAACAGGCTTGGAGCAAAGTTTGCAAAGCTACTTGGCCATGTATTCAGCAGGAGATAATTAGCACGCTGGGACCAGATCCTGGTATTTTCAAAGAAAATTTTATAGAAAAAAACACCGTACATTTTTTTTTAATAAACTTTGGCAGATTTTCCAATAACTCAAAAGGTAGCCAATATAGTAGCCTCTGAAAAAAAGACACGATTGCACATCTCCCGGCTTACAGGCCACTAACTGGAGGCTACGTAATAACTTTCAGCAGGAAAATCAGGTATCCTTTAAGGATTGATATTCCAGTGATTCAGCGAAAGAAAATTTTAAGTAAAAATTAAGATTAGTTCATGCTCTAATAAGCATACTCAGCAACTTTTAGTATTACCATAACAAGATTGCTTAGCTACAATATAATCAGAACTTTGGGTGAAGATGGATGCTCCCTATTAACGGGGTTTTCGGTGCATTGCGTGAAATTAAGGTATTTTTAATGTTTTACTAAGCAAAACCTCTGTTGAAGCATCTCAAATGTATAAAAAATGCATCATAGAATTCGTAGAATGAAGTAAAAAATAGGGTAAGCTACATAATTCTCAATAAGCGTAGTCTTGAATATGAAACTTCCTTTCGATGAAAAATTGTAAAAGAGCATTTTTTGTGTGTATTATGCATTTGTTTTTCAGCTCAAGATGAATAAAGTTTCATAAGATTACATTTTTGAGCCGTCAAGTATACGATCTGCCCTTTTTTGTACTTAAATATTGAAGTCTGGCTACTGCTGATAGAATAGCACTCAGGAGTAATCTCGTGCTTCTTAAGAAAAAAGCCAAGTGTCTAATATTCTGCCGTCATAAAATATTATATACTCTTGCCGCAAGTCATAGTACTGTTCCAACATCATCACACCAACGCGGATAAAGAAGTGCTTTGTTGAAGTAAAACATAATCATAACTGCGATCTTGTTTTCACTAGCGGTGTACAAGGAAGGTTAAAAGACGCAACAGCAGTGGGCTCGGGGGAGTGGCGTACTAGTAAGATTTGGAAAAGCGATATATTTCATATTCCTCTTTCAGGAAAGCAATTGCGCATGAAACAGTGTATATATTACACTTTACAGATGAATAAGGAGCAGGAGAAAGCGTAATTAATATTCGATATAGCTTTGGGTAAAATAAGACGGCGAAGCAAAAAAGAAACATATATTTTACACTGGGCCAAAAATAATAAGTATGATAAGCCCCAAAGTCGCTTAAACCTGTAAGTTTAGTAATATCAACCCCAGGTTGAAAAAAAATCGTCCAGAATTCACTAGAATTGAGATTTGGCCGCATTACTTATCAAGCAGTACTCAGACCCAATACCGACGAGCAAGAGAGTGTTTCCAAAGGGGGATAAGACACAGAATGCAGAGGAAAGGCATGTAAAAAATAATTTGCTCTCCGTTTTAGCCAAAGGTTTAATACTGGAAAAGCGTCTGCTACATAGTGTGATGTAAATATATTTCTACTCAGCATCGCATGCCTACACTTCAGGATAGCTGAAGGCTATAAATTTTCTTCATCTTAATTTATCGAGTTGCTCATGATTTCTAAAATAGATACCGATGGCCTGCAGATACTTCACATAGATCCAAATAGTGACACTGTGTTAACTTATAGCATCTTTAGGCTTCATGATTTATGGGTTGCAAGCTAAACATAAGCTGCAAGCTCCCTTTTGACAGGTTTGAAGAAATGCGTGCAAAGTGTTTGAAGCCTGTACTCACATTAAAAAGAAGATCAACTTATGTGAATGTTAGAACACAGGCAGTCTATTGGTATACCTGAAGAGTGGCATCACTATCGTGGAACACAAAAACCACTAGGGATGGTACATATGGAAAAATTTGCTTGGTGAAAAGCGGATAAAGCATGAGCAACAAAGTTCTGAGCCAATCTATTGAAATCCTAGTGTTACTTCAATTTTACTATATCTAGCAATTGCAAGGAAATCTCTTCCCATTTAACAGAATGCTTAACTTTCAAGCGTAGAATACAACAGAGAAGTCCACCAGGATAAAACGTATTATCGCTAGTGCTATTATCTGCTCTTGTCTATTCGATATTTTTTCTTCCTAGGGATAAAGGAATAGCAAATAAGATTTTCTGCATAAAGAAGAAATATTATATAGATTTCATTTGTAGTAGAGAAAAAATTTTAGTTTTATTTGGTATGGAAGCCCGCATGCTAAATTCACTGGTATACCAGAAACATGAAAATAATACATTAAAAGCACACCTAAATGTAAAAAACAAGGCAGAATTTACCATCTTTACAAGGCTGCTATCCCAATGTATATTAGTTTAGAGTTTCTATGTTTAGCATGTGAGGGAGAAAAATCTTAACCTCCCCTATTAATTGTTGGGATTTTAGAAAACAAGAAGTTTTGCTAGGTACAAAAGCGCGCCGTTTTTCGTCACAGAAAAACTAGAGCACACAGAATGGCAAGAGCGTCATCGCACACACTACTGTCAGTGTGTCCGCGTGTGTGCGCATGTATGTGGAGTCTTGGTGCACCACACAGGCGTACAAGACGAGCACTAATTACCCTACACCCACAAATGATATAACCCGAGCAAAAATAAAGGAGAAGCACACACACAAAGCTCCACCTCCTCAATTCGTTGAAGCACATACACACACTCAAGTTTCCACCTAGCCTCAAAGCAATACACACACACACTCAAATTCCCAACTAACCTCCATGAGAAACACACACAAAGCTCCACCTCTTAAACTTCTTGAAACACACACACACACCATCAAATTACCACCTTCACTCATGGCATACAAAGCCCCCGCCTCTCAAAAAAAGTCAGTCTCTTCTTTTTAACCTCCAAAAAAGCTAATTAAGCTTTGCGAAAGACAGTTAGGCAAGTTCCACCCTCCTCAAGTATATTTCTGCCCTTCTCTTCAGTAGACTTAGTCTACAAGCGTCAAATAATGGTTCCTATACTTTACCGCCTCGCATTCCATCGAAAAAGCTACAGTTTCTGCAAGAAAGTTGCTCACTGAAGGGGCTCAACATGATGATGATATGAGCTTCACCTCCTCTTCCTATTTAATTGCTACAACATCTATGGGTTCACCGAAAGCCGAGATAATGAGGGTTCTTTGGAGCAGATCTTCGCAAATTTCTCTTGTCTTTTGATATTTTAGTGCTTTTCGTAGCAAAAGATGAGGGAATCAGCAGATAAGTCCCTGCAGACACGATGTAGCTATTGATGAACTCTGAAGGAATTCATACTTTAAGCGAAGACACACGGAAAAACCACCTCTTAGTAGCAGAAGAAGCAGATAAACGCACTAAGTGGTGTGTTGTGATCTCAGTGTTGGAGTGGTGTGTGTTTGAAGAGAGTTAGCGTGTTGTGATCTCAGTGTGGGAGTGGTGTGCTTGTGTTTGAACATTCCCACTTCACTATGCTTTCCCAGGGAAATTAATGTGTGTCTCAAGTTTCTCACTATGCTCTTCCAAACCCCCCTTCTTTTTGAAGATTCCCAATGAACCAAACCTAGCTTGAGGGAGTGCCAATTTGTATATCATCTTCTCCCACTTTTGTGTGCGAGATGCTTCACGAAATTCTGATGGCCCTGGCAGGCTGTCCAGGTGATGTGATCTTATGTGATGAACTTCGTAGTCCAAACCTCCTTTCAAGGCAAAAATCGCCTGTTGCCTCCTCAAATCGTGTGTATGGAAGCCTGGAAAGTAAGCAAGCAGCCAAGAAAGCCCCAAAAAAACTTAATGGATTCTACGTAAATCCTCGACTTACGTTTCTCTCTGCAGGAGAGAGAGAAGTTCTGAATTCCATCATTTCTATTGGCTTTGATTACTATGTCGTACAGAAATTTATTGGGATGGTGAGGAGTCAGACTTCGCTGCGCACAGATGCCTTTTGCTCGCTGCCATTGCTGCCTAGCTTGATGGGTATTGATGTTTTGGTGGGTGGAGTTGATGTACAATCCAGTAGTAGGGGTATCAATGGAGCGTCCAAGGATGAAATGCTTGGGAGTCTGCGAGCTTCAAATTCAAACGCTTTTAGCCAGTCTGGAGAGGTGGAATTGGGTGAAGATGATGAGATTCTGGAAAGCTCTTCAGATGGTACAGCTTACGGCTTATACGCTACGGCAATGGTTTCTGGTATTGAGAGAGTTAATCATTCTTATATGGCGAAGTTGTGTGCTCTGGAGAAGGAAGTAATCGCTGATCCTTCTCTACCTCTATCTCACATACTGATAACTCTGAGGAAGGAAACAGTTGAGCTGAAAGCTCTACACACTTTCATCGAAAAGGTTGGGGTTTGTGCTGTTTTTGAGGTGTTTATTGTGGTGTGTTTTGGATCATTTTATGGTGTGGGAGAGTTGTTTTGTTGGGTATGTTTTTAAAGGCTTTAAAGAGTTCATTGTATCTTTTTTGTTTTTTGAGGGTTGCAGGCTTTAAAAGAGCTCATTGAGTGTTTTGATGTGCTTCTGTTTTACGGTGTGTATAGAACTTCCATTGAATCTTCTCGTTTCCTACCGTTTAAGTCTTTCAATTACGAAGAAGAGGGAGATGGGCGTATCTTCTCTTATTTAATAACTTTTTTTAAGAAAAATGACTGCTTTAAAGCCCTCCTTGAGGTGTTTTATTGAGGTTTTCCTCCGTTGCTTTCTCGATGACTATAAAGTGTGTGCCAAGCAGTTAGGTTGACTTGCTTGCCGCTAGCTGCCCCAAAGTTTGCATCGTTTCAACAGAAGAAGTATGAAAAGCTGTCGATAGAGATGAATACGGCTAGAGAAGTAATTTTAGAGTGCACAATGAGTAGTTTCTTTTAGAAAGGATGCTATTTTTGTCCCATTAAGTTCAGGATATTTCGCTTTTTTTGAGCTTCACGTTCCATAGCCTTGCTGAACCTGAAGATTTCCTGAGAGTGTGTGTGTGCGTGTTTTTTACGGCAGTTTACAGGGTTGCGATAGAATTCATGCTTTTTTTTGGGGGTTTTCGAAGGGGTTTTTGTTTGTTTTGCTCGTTGTTTCGATGTGGGAAGGTGCATGAATACCTTGCAAGGGCTTGTGTGTGCGAAAAAGATTCAAATATCTCCTCGTATCTGCTATCTATCCAAGAAAATTACTGTACATATAGGCAGAAATATGGTATGCGAAAATGCTTGCAGCTAGTAGATTGTAAATGTAGCGACCTTGTGTGAATCATTGCAAATTTCCTCTTGAGGAGCTTTTGAAGTACTTGATTTAGAAACTGTGGCTTTTTCTGTATAATCGTGTGATGCTGCTGCCTCTTGTCTGGTTCTTGAAAGTTGATATTTTTGGCAGAGAAATCTTCAAAATATCTCACATTTTCGCAAATTTGTTTATCTTTTGAAACACAACTGATGCTACAGCTATCATCATGGCGATAGATTTACGCACACCTACTAAACTCCTCATAAGTATTAAAGGCCGCTTCTTCACGGAGTATCCCGCTTTTTGGAGTGATTTTAACTATCATGCTTTCTCTTTTAATTTACTTCTTTTAGTATTCTGAGCTTCAGTTAGCAGCTTCAGCCTCTCAAGTTGAAAATGATGCTGAGAGAGGGGCTGAAGGAGCGTCTCTTTACAGCCTCTCTGGGGGGGTACTGTTAGACAGTCTGTGGCAAGGCTGTAGCTCAGGAAATCCAGTAATTCATGAGCTTCACAAGAAGCTTTTTCTTGCCTGTGCGCAGGTGTTTATCTCTCAGGTTGGAGAGAATTTGGGTTTAGAGTGTTTGTGGGTGTGGGTGTCTGTTGTGTGCTCTGTGTGCCGTTTTTATTGTGTGTATTGTGTGCTGTGTGTGCTGTTTGTGTGTGTTCTTTTGGGGGTGTTTGTGGTTGTATGTGTGCTTGCGTGCTTCAATCTGATTGTGTATGCGTGTGTGCTTGAATGTACGATAGAGCAGCGATTTATTAGCACCAAAAAGGCTTTAGAATTGTATTTAAAGCCTACAAAAAGGAGCGTATCTGATAGCTGTTAAGCTCCTGAGTTTCGTTTCCTCATACTCGAAGCTTTAGGACTCTCTATGTGTCGCAAAAAGGGTGTTAGCTTCACTTCTTCATCTTAGATTCCATCAAAAAAGAGCTTTTTTACTTCTTTTTGATGTTGTTTTGATAAAAAGTGTTTAATTTTGGGTTTTTAAGCTTTTTTGGAGGGAAATGCAGGTTTTTTGGTAGATTCAAAGCATGAAGCTTTGCTTATGAAGCATTGGGCCTTTTGGAAAGGTCTGTTGCTATGAGTATCTTCTTTGCGAAGCTTAATATGATCTCTTTGCTTTGGTTGAGAAGCCTGTCTATTAGCTATAGTGTAGTTATACCCTTTGTTTTTGTGAAATTGGTTTGGCTTTGCAATATTTTTGGGTTTTTTAGAGGTTTTTTGGGGTTTTTCTGGGAAATTGTTGAGATTTTTGGTGTTTTTGATGGGTTTTTTGGCGAATTGTTCGAGAAGTTTGGAGTTTTGGTTGTCTCTTTTAGAATTTTCCTATTTTGAACTTTTTGCGATGTTTTTCTCGCCTCTTTGTCGACAGTTTTCCGTCTTTTTTCGGATTTTTTTTCTTTTTTTGGAGACCTCCATATTTTTTTGTTGCTTAATAGCCTTTTTTTTGTTCTGCATCCTGCTTTTTATGTTGGTCCCCCTTTCTCCTCCCTTTTGCACCTCTCCTCTCTCCCCACTAAATTGTTTCACATGAAAATAAGTAATACTTAAAAACTATTCACGTGCATGTCATTTACCTAATTTTGACAAAAATCCGCACACAAAAGTGCACAAAGTCTCTTTTTTTCCCCTTCTTTCACTCGCTGTTTCAGATTTCTGGGTGGATGTTTTACGGGCAACTATCAGACCCTTACAATGAGTTTTTTGTGAAGAGAAACATCTTTTTTGAAGATCCAGAAGCTAAAAAGTGAGTTTTGAAGATAAAATTTCGCATAAAGTTGCTGAATTTGCTGTTTGAAGGGTTACTCTAGAACACACGCATTTTTCTTCGGGAAAGACACTTTTTTATGACATAAATGCTTCATTTTCCATCTTTAGTAGGTTCTAACATTTGTGTGTGCTTTGTGCGTGTAAAGTCATGCATTTTCGCCTGCTTTGACTCTTTTTGTGCGCCTCGAAGTATGTGTGTGCGCGTTTTTCGGGAAGATTATGTGCGATTCTTTTGTGAGAAAAAGAAGGCTCTTTTGCTGTTTGGTATAAAGACTTTTACAACATATTTTTAATAAAAAGCAATCTTCGCTGCATGTCTATGCACTGCCTACTTCATGGTTTAATAAAAAGCTAATGAAAAAGCATTCTGGGAGTGTTAAGTAGCAGCCAACCATAGAAGAAGCGGATTTTTAGGTACTTCTTTTTCGACTTTTGAGGCTTGTTAGAATAAAAACTCGGATAATTTGGAGTGTGTGTGGTTTCACTGTATTTAAGCCTGCTTTATCTTCATCTTCAACTGCTTTCCAACTTTCTTATTTTCATCTTCTTTGTTACTGTTATCTTTATCTTTGTCTTTTTCTCATCTTTATCTCAATCTTCGTCTTCATCATCATCGTCATCATATTCATTTTTCTGCCATGGTTTTTCATCTTCTCTAATCCTGTTCGCACCCTCCACCTCCCTTACCCCCCCCCACACTCCCCTCGTCTACTCTCTTCTTCCTTTAAGGCTTGAAGTTTCCACCTTCCTTTATGATGATACAAACGCTCTATTCAGCGAAAAAGCCCTCAATTTTGAGTGGAATAGCCTCTTCAAGTTTGTCTCGGACGCCATTCCTACTTCTCTGCTTAGTTTAGCCTCAGCGAAGAAGGTTGAATACTTTAGCTGCACTTTGAGAGCTTCGTTTTGTATGTGCGTGTGTTATATTAGTATTCATTTTCTTGTGTGCAGCTGATTTCTGAGCTTTTTTCTATATGTGTGGTTGGATGTTGTGCGTGTGTGGTTTTATATGCGTGCTTGTGTGGTTGGTTTGCCTGTTTGGGGCTTGTTTCTCTTTCTGTGTGTGGGCTGGTCTCTGTGTTGGTGTGTATATTTCTGCAGCTCTGTGTAGGTATGCTTGTCTATGTGTGTGCTTCTCTAGCTCTCTTTATGCGTTCTTACCTCTGTGTGTGTTTGTGTGCTTGACGCCTGATTTTTTGTGACTTCTTCACGTATTCACTACTATATATACATGGTTACCGTATTGGTGATGAGCTTGCCTATGTTTCCTTACACACATGAGCATGTGTGTGTATGTGTGTCAGCGTGCGTGCTTGTGTGTGTATGTGTGTCAGCGTGCGTGCTTGTATGTGTTTGTGTGAGCGTGTTTGCTTGTGTGTGCTTGTTTGAGCATGCGTGCGTGTGTGTGTGTATTATCGCGTGTATGTGTGTGCGTATTATCGCGTGTATGTGTGTGCGCTGTTCCTTTGTTTCTGGGCAATCTCTTTGCTTCTTCTACTCCTCTGTTCGGTTACAAAAATCGTAAAAACCGCTAAAAGATGAAAATTTTGCCATTTTGCGTTGCTTCTTCTACGAGTTCTATTTTCTTCAAATCTCTTCATTTTAGGTGTTTTTTATTGGAAAAGTAGTACGTGTGTTAAATCGTTGTAATCGCTGGACGGGTGCTGAGAGAGATGATTCTACTAAGCAGATAGTGGCGGAGTTGGTGAGTTATCTTTTTTAATTGACTTTGAGAAGAAAAAAGCTTTTTTTCATGAAATTTCGCTTATTGTATATGAATTTTCTCTACTTTAAAAGCTCATTTTCTTCTACTTACTGGCATCAGAAATCAAGCTTGCACACACAGGCAAAAGCGTGCATCAGCTGTACATACACTCCCTCCCTTGCTGTTTAAATCCTCAAAACTCCTTTAGTTTGCTCCTTCCTGTTGGTAGAATAAAGTGTTCTTACAAAGTGTGTTTCGCGTAAGATTTTGCTACTTTTAAGAGCATAAAGCAGAGTATCCAGCGTATTGCTTTAGCTATGCTTTGTTGTGTTATTTATAGCATTATGTGTTGGTGTGTATTTGTTGATGTCTTGGTGTATGTGTGGTTGTATCGTGCTAAAATTATCTTTGATGGTACTGCAATAGCTTTTTCCTATACTTGTGTGTTAGAAAAAGAGCATTGAAGCTTCGTCTCCTGCCTCAAAGCTGGGCTATTGGATTGAGGAGCTAAGAGCGAAGGTATGCTTGTGGAAGCGTTCCAGCTGGTACTTATGTGAGCTAACATATACTAATTTACGCACACCAGCGCATACACACAGCAACATGCACTCACCCCAAAGAAGACCAACGCAAACATGCCGACACACGTAGAAAAACGCATCAACACGCCAACCCACTAACTCACACACATGCACAAGCACGCGCCCCGGCACACACATACTCCTCTCTGGAACGCGTGGAATCTTTCCATGCACAACCCCCTTCCACACACACACCACCCTCTTCCTAAGCCCCAGAGTCACCCTAAAAAGCCGTCTTTCCTTCCTTCTCAATCGCTTAGATGACGAAGCTTCTATGGAAGTTGATTCTAACAGACGGCCATCTACTACCTCAACTAGCATTCCTTAGGAACTTCTTTCTACTTGGAAACGGTAGGCTTGTCTCTTAAAGTATATTTGCGAAAGGTATAAGCGACTGGGCGGGGTATAGAGCTTCCTTTGCGTGTGTTAGAGGCTTTTAGTCTACGCAAATCGAAAGGCTTTGAAAGAAGACGAAAGTTTGAAAGGACAAGATTTTCATGCTAGACCTGCATAGGACACACACCGAAACGCCTACCACACACAGCGTATCCTGCATATCGCACACACAGCATATCCTGCCTACTACACACGCAGCGCATCCTGCATATCACACACACAGAGCTTCCTGCCTACCACACACAACCTACCTCCTGCATGTACTTCAAACTATCTGCTGCATATCACGCGTACGCACTACCTCCGCAATACCACACACACTAGATCCTGAATATCACACACACTGCCTCCAAACATCACACACATTGCCTCCACCATATCACGCACTATCCATTTGGTTAACTTGCGTGAAAGAGCTGTACGTACACACACATATTAAATCGCCATAATGTGATCTTGTATGGATACGCAAGTAGTTTTTGAGGTCCGTACACCTGCAGATACTGTGTAAGATATGATACACACACATACACACGCACACACGCACATACGCACACGTTTATTTGGAAATTTGTCAGCTTTTTCTCTTTAGAAATCATTTTTGCACACACAACGATACAGGCATTCTAAGTTGTGCAAGAACGGTGAGCTCTTGTTGTGTTACAAGTTTGCTGCTATATTTCATCGATTTGCTCTGTTTTTTCGTGTGTGTGTGTATCTCCGCTTCCATATCGTTCTCTTTAGTCGAAAAACGTCTGAAAATGATCCCACATTCCTACTTCTTAGCATAATTCTTCTTATGCGTCTTCAAGGTTTGTTTTTTGAGCTCTTTTTCTCAAAAACATCGGAGTTAGCACTGCTTTCTCGAAGGAAAACATCACAGGATGAATTAAAGGTAGTCATAGCTTACAAGAGGAAGGAAGAAAATGCTTCATCGCTTTTAGCGAAGATCGCACACACACGCAGAGATACGCACGCACGTACACACACGCAGAGAAACGCACGCACGTACACACACGCAGAGATACGCACGCAGGTACACACACGCAGAGATACGCACGCACGTACACACACGTAGAGATACGCACGCACGTATACACACATGCAGAGAAACGCACGCAGGTACACACACGTAGAGATACGCACGCAGGTACACACACGCAGAGATACGCACGCAGGTACACACACGCAGAGATACGCACGCAGGTACACACACGCAGAGATACGCAGGTACACACACGTAGAGATACGCACGTATGTACACACACGCAGAGATACGCACGNAGAGAAACGCACGCAGGTACACACACGCAGAGATACGCAGGTACACACACGCAGAGAAACGCACGCAGGTACACACACGTAGAGATACGCACGCAGATACACACACGCAGAGATACGCACGCAGGTACACACACGTAGAGATACGCACGCAGGTACACACACGCAGGGATACGCACGCAGGTACACACACGCAGAGATGCGCACGCAGGTACACACACGCAGAGAAACGCACGCACGTACACACACACGCAGAGAAACGCACGCACGTACACACACACGCAGAGAAACGCACGCAGGTACACACACGCAGAGAAACGCACGCAGGTACACACACGCAGAGAAACGCACGCAGGTACACAAACACGCAGAGAAACGCACGCAGGTACACACACGCAGAGAAACGCACGCACGTACACACACACGCAGAGAAACGCACGCACGTACACACACGCAGAGATACGCACGCACGTACACACACGTAGAGAAACGCAGGTACACACACACATAAAAACACACACACATAAAAACACACACATGAAGAAGTGAAGTTAAAGCTACCCAAGGATGAGTGATGCTGAATTCTTCAAAAAATTTAGGGAATTGCCTGGTCTGAAGCCGTTCAGTATATGGAAGATATCGGGAACGTTACTCAAAGTTTTCCTGCTAACGACGGTGTTAAGGAAGCAGAGGGTGGCGTTGATTCTTTTGATTCCGCGAAGATTTTCAAAGAAGGTGCAACTTCATGCGTTGCAAAAGTACCTTGTTTTGATGATTCTGGTTGCTTTTATGTGTTTAGCTGTTTTGGGTTTCTTTTGCTTTTTTGTGACGTTTTCTCTGTTTATGCGTTTTATTTTTAGGCATTTTGTTCATAAAATGTAGGTATTTCGCCTTAAAAAAAAGATTTTACTTCTTCATAGATGCTCTAAAGTTCGTAAAATGATGTAACTTCTTATCTTCAGCTCCTTTTGACTATTTAAAGTTGTTGCCAACACTGCTGCGAAATTTCAAGCTCCACTCAAGGTATGTGCGTGTGTGTTTGCGTGTGTTTGCGTGTGTGTGTGTGTGTATGCGCTTGGTATTTTTACATGCTCATGCTTACCTTTGAGTTACAGCACTGATTCCTTTTTCTGTGTGTGTCTACAGTCTTCGTTACTTTGAGTTTACGAGGATTAGCTCAGGCGTTCAGGACTCGAAACAAAAGCTTATATTGGGAGGCTCAGCTAGGTGCTATTTTAGTCTATTCGCTAGGATATTTGCTGCGTGTGGCTTCAATCTGATAGTGTATGTGCGTGAATTCATAAGTGTGTGGGCTTCAATCTGATAGTGTGTGCTAGTCACTATACTCTTATCTCTAGAGATATTTGCTAATAAATGTTGTGTGTGCATGCTAACTTAGATTCTTTACTATGCATGCCTAGAGCAGATAGAGGCACAATTCGTCCTGTTTGTGTGCTTTATTGCTGCAGTCTTTCTGAAGGCAGGATTGCCCTGGGTCCTGTCTCTGCCTCTTCTTCTTCTTCTTCTTCTCCAGGTGTGCATATTTCAGATTTAGCAGTTGAAAGGTCTGCTGAAATAACTTTGGGCTGCTGCTTGCCGAATAGCCTCTATACAGTCGCCAATGGCTTCAAGGTGTGTTTGTGCATAATCAGTTTGTGTGTATGTGTGTGTGTGTGTGTGTCACATTTTTTTCTACGTTTTATGTATTTTATATCAGTGTTTTTTTCCTTGTGTGTGTCTCTTCTATGTCAAGCACTTCTTTTTATACATGTGTGTGTGTGAAGCTGCGATCGAAGTTTTGGTAGAATCATTAATTTAGGCCCAGTGCTTCTGTTTATTGGGTATACTCGATAGTTTTTGTGTGAATTTTCCATCTGCGTTGGCATTGTTTCTTCCTCTTCTTCTTCTTCTTCAGTTTTTGCTTATTTTCCCACATGTACTACTTTTTCTCCCCCCTCTTCTCCCCCCTCTTCTCCCACCTCTCCCCCCCTTTCCCCCTTTTGTTTGTAAGCTGCAGCATGACTGAGTATAGTTCTTCTCAAAGAAGCCTCAAGCACTCAATTTGGAAGCAAATACCTTATTTTTCGATGATTTTCGAACGTCTTGTTCCTCTTTGTGCATTGTATATACACCCACACACACACGAAGACGATTGTAAAAATGCCCGCTAAATGAGAGAATAACTTGAATTTTGCTTTGAAGATGGCATACCTCCATTCTCTCCCTCCTTTCATTGTGTGCAGCATGAATTTGATTCGTTTATTGATTGGGAAACTGGAGTTTTCCAGCATAAAAATAGTGGAAATTTGCTTTCGTCTTCAAGAGGATGTAGACTCGCTGTAGTCTTTCAAAATGAGCTATCACCATACTTTTTTGAAAACTCAGTGAATAACTTTCAAGGCAGTTTTTGGCCAAACATTGGTTAGGTGGAGTGTGGGGGGTATGTGGGGGTGTGTGGTGGGGGGGAGGGGGTGTATGTGGGTGTGCTTAGGGGGTGTGTGCTTCATGTATGGGAGGAGCGTGGACGTCGTGTTATATGTTTTGGGGGTGTATTCTATGCGTAAGATGTGTGTGTTTCATGTGTGGAGGTGTATACGTTATGCTTGGGAAGTTTTTTATATGTATTTTGTGTGTATGTGTGTGTGTGTGTGGGGTTTGCCCATATTTGTGCCTGTTTAATCTTTTATTATATATGCCGTAAGCGATTCTCGCTTTTTAAAAGGATGATTTTCCCTGTTTACGTTATATATGATGTTTAAGGCCTGAGTTTTTTCAGAAGGGTGTGTTGCTGTTGAGCTGTGTGTGCGGATTGAGCCTCAAGCAGTGGAAGATTCATCTGCGGGTATAGTCGCTGGGCAGTCGTCACGCAATGTAGAAGCCTCTACTGAAGTGATTTGGGAGGTTACCGTTGATGTAGCTCTTTATGCCGGTAGGTTTAATTGCATTTAATGTTGTGCGTGTGGTATGGCACCTTGTGTGTATGAGCATATAATGTGTGTGTGAGCACATTGTTTTGTGAGGGCATATTGTGTGTGTGGGTTGTTTTTGCTTGCCTTTGTGTGTGTGTGAACCCGTAAATGATGTGTATAAAAACGCGTGGTGACTTGTATATCCACCCATCAACCTATTTGTTCTTGTGTGTGCGTGTATGCTTATGCTGAAACATTTTTAAGCATGAATTGCAAGTCTGTTTATCTATACTTCCACTTGCATTCTCGTGTGTTTAAGTGTATGCGCCTTTGGATGCTCACAGACTGTGTGTATGACTGCGTGTATGGGTATGTTTGCACTCATCTAATGAGGTATACGTAAAGCTGTTGCTTTTTTACTCACTAAGAAGATAATCTGATGCTTATTACGCCCACTCTTCTTATGTTATAGCGTTTGTATTCCTTCAGCTTTAGTAGAGTCTCAGAAGTAGCCTGCCTAACGCACACACAGCATCATAGCAATGTATACTTACGCACACATACGCACTATCACACACGCACTGATCCCTCATTCTGCGGTTGAGCTTGTAGTGACAATTGCACACAAAGCGGATATATTGAAGTGTGTGTGCAAAACCTTCAATAATAGCGTGGGAGTCACCCCATATCATTTTGTGCTATAAAGTATGTTAGGGCACACACGCTACAGTTTGTGCATCGGAAGAAAATCAGTGCTGCGTGTGGGTGTGAAGTGAAGGGCACACACAGGGTTATACGGGGGTTTGAGGTGCATACACCAAGGGGTATAAGGCGGTTTTAGGGACACAAACAATCAGAGGTGCGCGCAGGGTTTTTCAGGCACACACAGATGCACACAGGGGTTTCAGGAGGCACCCACATAGTCACGCACACAGAGATATTCAAGCATGCAGAGCTGCACACAGGTGTTTTTTACAGTTACTCACACGGTCACCCACAGGGGTTTTGAGGCACGCATAGCACGCACACGGTCAAATAATGAAACAACCACTCCACTCTACCCCACCCCACACTCCACCCCCCACGCCAATCCCCACACACCCTTCCTACCAAAAAACCCACCTACTCCTCCCCACTCAGGAGATGATTCTGGTTTATCGAGCTTTTACTCTGATGAAGCATCTGGTAGCCTAGACATAACTGAAGCTAGAAAGGCTGAAGCTGGGCGATTGAATGGTGCAGACGGCGTTGCTTCTTCGAGGTGTACGTACATTGGAACTTCTCATCTTGCCTCCAATCGATACACAAGGCATTTTGATGAAATTTTGTCGCAAAAAGAAGAGGGGGGGATTCAAAAACGTAGAAGTCGCCAAAATTTCTTGTTAAAATCTGGGAAGAGGAGGTGGCTGTTAAGGCAAGAGCAGATGGATATGAAGAAGCTCAGCTTTGAGGATGTTACTCTTTCTACAGCGTGAGATTGAGTAGCTTTTTGGGTGATATTTTTGTGGGGAGTATGTATGTATGCTGGAGAGGGGGGAACTTAGGTGGGAAAAGTTGGTTTTTGTGTGTGTAGGGAAGCTATTTGCGAACTCATGCATGTGTAGTGGTGTGTGCGTATGAGCGAACATATGAATATGGTGATCTCTGTGCGCTATGGTACCTGAAACCCTTGAAGCATCTGTGTGTGCATGGATCTCTATGTCTGTTTCTAGATGTTTTAGTATATAAGCAGTGATGAGTGTCGGCGTATAGATAAAGCTGATGTAAGTGTACGCACTACACTCTACCTAGTACTTTTTGAGGTATGTGTGTAAGTGTTGGGTCGCCACTCATGCTGATGCATGTGTTTGCTTATGTCTGTGTGCCTCCCCGATCCACGCAGTTGATGCATTTTGAGATTTATGCGTGTGTGTGTGTGTGTGTGTGTGTGTGTGTGTGTGTGTGTGTGTGTGTGTGTGTGTGTGTGTGTGTGTGTGTGTGTGTGTGTGTGTGT